>JAJOZX010009553.1:0-163435 GCA_023014485.1 Bathynomus jamesi | reverse complement strand
TTCAAACCAAATATAAAATCAGTGATATTTATGCAATTAAAAACAATCTAGGGGTGACGATTGTAAAATAGGTTAAATTTATGGTTTATGGTTAGGTCAACTGTACGCCCTTGACGATTGGTTAGGTTAGGTCAGGTCGTGATATTTTCGTTAGTTAGCCTTATAAGGTTAACTAAAGAACTGGGGGCCCTGATCTTCATACTAATTGGCCCCTCCTTCCTGAAAAAAAAAAAAAAAAATGATGGGCTAATGACATTTCATCGATGTGACATAAAATTGGTAAGTTAGATTTTAGTGTGTCGATGTTATTTCTTGTCGATCAAAGGGGTATAGGACCGTATATAAATGTACGATGATGTTAATTATGAGAGGCAGCAGAGTCGAATCCAGAGCCTTGACGTTCCGAGTACAATCCCTAATTGACCGCGAAAGTTCAAATAAAATGTTCGTTGTTCGTTAGGACTTATACCACTTAGTCGACAAGACGCAACATCGACACTGAAACTCTAACAACTCAACTTAACCTTGAGTAAAGTAACTTGTGTTAATTTAATCTAACGCATAATAAATTGTCAATTTTATGTCAAGTTGATCAGATGTCATTAGGCCCGTTTCTTGAAACATCTTGTTTCATGCAAAAAGTTTCACTTTTTTCTACGTGAAGGTCAAAATATGAAAATAAAAACCCACTCTAATAGACAGTTTATTTCCACGACAGTTTCGATGCCCACTGGCATCCTCCTCGGGTGGATACAGAAAAACGAATGAACCAAAACAAGAGGGAAAAACAGTCCAGGGACCGACCATTAAGAAATTTGCATCTAGATTAGATCCCATTCTTTGGACACCTGAAGGGCATTTTCATTAAAGGGACCCACTTATAAGTACATTCGCACAAATTTAAAACTATCTTCCTGTTCTAAACATGCAGATTCTATTATTTTTTTTTTTTTTTTACATAATTATTACATTTATTATTAAATTTATTACATTTAATATTGCATTATTATTTATTACAGAAATTATAAATTTATTATTACATTGTTTATTATACAGAACTTATAAACCGAAAAACGAATGAAAAAGGCGAGAAGGAAACAATCCAGAGACCATTGAGAAATTCTCACCTAGGTTAGATACCGTTCTCCCGACACCGGAAGGGCATTTTATTACAGGGTCCCGCTTATAAGTACATTCGCACAAATTAAAACTATCTTCTTCTTCTATACATACAGATTCTAATATTTTGACATAATTATTGCATTTACATTTTTTTTTAACATTTATTATTATTACCTTTACCCTAATTATTAAATTTATAATATTACCTTTATTATTACATCTCTTGTATTTATATTTATTCCCACATTTGTTACTTCCAGTATTACATTTACTAAAAGCGAGTAAGGAAACAATCCAGAGACCTTTAAGAAATTCACACTTAGGTTAGAACACGTTCCCCGACTCCGTAAGGAACTTTTTGACCAAGAATCTCATTAAAGGGTCTAACTTATAAGTACCTTCGCACAAATTAAAATTATCTACTTTTTCTATACATACAGATTCTATTATTTTTCTTTTGACATAATTATTACATTTATAAAGTACCTTACCGTACTTGATTCCCAATCTATAGCATGATTATGAAAATGCCCTTCCGGTGTCCGGAGAATGGGATCTAACCTAGGTGCGAATTTCTTAACGGTCGGTCCCTGGACTGTTTTTCTCTCTTGTTTTGGTTCATTCGTTTTTCTGTATCCACCCGAGGAGGATGCCAGTGGGCATCGAAACTGTTGTGGAAATAAACTCTGTCTATTAGAGTGGGTTTTTATTTTCATATCTTGTTTCATTATGGAGACACCACTTTATTTTTATACTTTATAGGCTACAGAAAATTTAGAAATTACCTACTTCATACAAGCTGTATATTTGTGTTCATTTCGTTACTTTATATCTTATCTCTTATCTTATCTTGCGTACCCGTGAATTTATCATTCACTCGACTTCACTAAATGAAACCAGTGATAAAGGACAAGCCTCAATAACTTCAACGTTTTGAATCTTTAAATTAACAGGTAATTTTAAATAATTTCATACTTCTATTTTCGTTTCTTTTCCCGGTGTTTCAAATCACAAGAGATAAATGATTTTTATTTTACGACGTTTATTATTTTTTAACTTGAATTATTTACTTTGAACCAGAAATATTACGCTGTAAATTGATGTCTTTTCTTATAGTGCCCTAAGAATTCCGAGGTTATCATGTTTGAGAGGAAATTCCGAATTAAGGAGGTATTCGGACGCATTTTATTCATTTGCAATTAAGTTATACGTACAGTACAACTCGAGTAAATCATTAAATGTGATAATATTTTAGCCGAGGTATCGGTCATAAGTGAATATTGTCAATATGGGAAGTTAAATTAAGGGAGAAAAGGCACGATCAGGAATAAATTCATTAGCAACCAAAACATTCGACTTAAAACGTTCATTAGCAGCCCAAACATTCGGTTTACTCTGAAGCCTTCATTGGGCGAGCACCTGATGAAAACCTTAGACTAATTCGAAAGCTCGGACTACTAATGAACCCATTCCTTATTATGCCTTTATTCCCTACAGATATAATTGTAAAAATTAAGAGGAAGGAAATTTGAGACTTACCAAATCATTCCTTTTTATTTCAGGAAAAAAACCCGAACTAAAATCAGAAAATATAATAATGAACATCGGAGGCTGACTAGAGTTCTTAGGAACATGCAGAATTTACATTCATAAATTTAAAAAAAAAAAAAAAAAAAAATCAATAACCTACACATAATTCTGTGACAAAATTAATAACTCTTACCAAAAACTATCCTGTAATATATTAATTAATATAAATTCAATATCTTAATATAACGAACTTAATTTCATATATATTAATAAAGAACATGATATATTTTTCTTACTTCATTTATAAAGGTGAATTGTACAGACATGCTTTCAAACATTCACACACGCATATATATATATATATATATATATATATATATATATATATTATACGTTTTTGTGCTATATACATCTTTAGGATTATTAATCTCTTTTTGTTTATAAGGAATAACCAACAAATTGTAGTAAATTGACATATTGCGTAAAGAAAAAAAAAATTTGACATTTTGTTCAAATGCATCTCAAAATGAGTTCACAGATAGAAAAGAATGGAAAAGAAATTTGATAGAAGGAGATAGAATGATAAGAAAAAAACAACAAAAAGATGGTTCAAAAGGTTTATGAACGATACGAGATGATGATAAATTATCATAATTTCTTTTTACTAAAAAAAATATATTAAAAAATCTATACATTATTACATTTGGTTTCATGTCATTACATCAAAATGCCATTTTTAATAATTTTTTCTTTAAAAATAAAACAATGAGTAGTATTCCTGTCCTAAAAGGCAATAAAATAAGGGATGAACATACATTCTCTTCCACGTGCGGCACAATGTACTTCGTTTAGAAATAAATTTTAATTCAAAATATAACATTTTAACGAGTATTTGGATTCGGATGTTACTTATACTAATCTCGAAGAAAGATTTACAGTTTGCGAGTATGGGCTTTATTATGTTACTGGTGTAAGGGTGAGAGTCCAATGGGCTGAAAATGTATAGTGGTTCATAAACTATTTTTATTTTATGAACGAAAAAATTATGATCTTCATTCACGAGTAATGTCTATTTACCACACTTTCAATCAGTGTTTCCGAACCGGAATGCCGCCGCGGCACTATTGGGGTGCCACGAGTGTTTCCTAAGGTTGTTTCGAAACCTCATGCCAATGACAAAAATAATTTAATTGAGAAATTAGTGAATATATTAAGAAAATTTCAAATGAAACAAAATTTTCGCGATTTATTACGTCCGTCTCGAAAGCTCTGAACCTTCATTTCGGCTCTATTCCTCTCCTTCTATAGGGTAAGGGCATTTTTTGCGGACATTCGCCCTTGGCCTGTTCTTCCTGCATAAAAAATAATAAAGAAACCGTGTAAGCTTAGTTTGAAGCTGCGCGGCATGATGGGGGATGGGAAGGAAGAAGTGTATGATGATCGGTGGGAAACTAAAAATCCTCCAGAGTATCGCGAAAGAAGAACATTTGGGTGCTTTGAACTAGAAAATGTTGGGAACCAGTCTCAGAGTGAATTTTTAACTTTTGGACTAAAATACTATAATAATAACGACTTAAAATCACTTGCGTAATTAATTTGTATGAGTATTTGACATGTCATGAAATAAACATCTTTAAATTAAACTAAAGAAAAGTACCCTAAAGGTGACCAAGTAACATCCAGAAACATTATTTCCCCACAGGGAAATGGGTGGGCATGGACTCTCGATAGAATCACCCGAGTCTGAGCATTTATTACAGGGTAGACAAACTCAATTCCCACAACGGCGAAGGTGGGAGTAGAAATCCAGGACTTCGCAGCCTGAGTCTAATCCCCAACTAACCAAGCCACCACGGGTAACGAAAGAACTTAATTATGTTTTTAGGAAACTTTACTGCATCACTACAGACGCAGATATGAACGAGCAATTTTTCTTACATATCTAATCTTTAAAATAATAATTCCTTAAAGGAAAAAATCATTACAAATCAAAAACGAGAAATGGGGAAACATTTTTCTTAAGCTTATTAAAAGAATGTTCACATTATGACAGGGTAAAGTTGCCAATGGTCGCGCATCGGTCCTAATGGCGACATTCGAACCAATACGCCACCATCCATTGGCAACTTTACCCAAATATAAAATCTAACTAAAAGTTACAATTTACTTAATGGTAAAAATTTTCTTTGTAATTAAAGGAAACCCGTCGGTTCATACGCAAAGTTTTCTTTTTCTCTTTTTCCTCGAATGAGAGAAAACGGACCAATTAAAGAAAAAAAATTTTAATTGGGGTAACAAAATAAAATAAATGCAACAAAGTTCCTGAACAAGTTTTTAAACATTTAATTAATCTAATACTGACCTGAGGACAAATATTATCATTAAGTATGTTCATTACATCATTATATATATAAATATGTATATATATTATTAATAATTAATAACAATAAATTATAATAATTTCATTACACGATATTTAACGACTCCATTTTACATCTCTTTCATAGATTATAGTTTTTTTTTTTAATTGTGGTTGGATGCGACCGTTCACAAATCCTTTTCCCTTAACCCTTTTTCACACGGATGCTTGTGGCCGTTTTCCACCACTGAATCATGTTCGCTTAGAGCCGATTATAGTCACTTACGCATTAATCGGCAACAATCGGGCTTTACAATTTTTTTAAAAATTGTCGCTGAATAGCGATTAATACATTCGATACATTTTCAAATCCTGATTATTGCCGGTCATGTCTAACCGGCTCTAATCGGTTTTAAGCGGAACACGATTCAGCGGTGAAAAACCACGGCAAATGGTCGCGTGATATGGGATTTACGTTAAACACACAATTAACACAATACAACAACGACACACACACACACGCACGCGCGCGCGCACACACACACACACACACACACACATTCAGTACACTTTGCTCATTAAGTCAATAAATGTTTTTTCTTTGGTAAAGGTTGGCTGTGATCACTTTCGGACGGCCTTTTGCGACTGCTTCCCGCCGACCGCACTCCTTCGTCGGTAGCTATCAAGCTAAGGTGTTCTCTGAGTTTGGTCTGGGCGGCGGGCTCGATCCCACTGGAGGCGGCACCTTCCTCCCCTTTCTTTTCCTTAGAGGGCGCCGCAGACAGGGAGTCCCACCCACCCCCGCGAGGCACGAATACCCCATTGATTTCGTACACGTCGGACGTGTACCGCAGAATACTCCTTCTCTCCTTGCGGTCTCCCTTCGTCGCTAGGTCTTGGTGAGACGCCTCGCTGTTATTCTCTCTCGGGGCATGCTCTTTGTCCTCTCCGAGTTTAGCCGAAGAAGGTCTCGCCAGAGGGGGAAGAGGGGGGTCCGAACCCCCTTTTTGTTGGTTCGCGGTTGATGAATCCGACGATGGATCGACCTTCCGTTCCTTCCTCGGCGTCTCATGCGGTAGGTTCACGTCCCGCGCGACGCCCGACTCAGCCTCCGCTCGGTCCCTTTGGAAAGCGCCAAAATGACTAAAATCTTTCACTGGAATGGGAATAGGGATTGGAATGGGAATGGGAATAGGGATGGGCAGGGGGAGGGGCAGGAGGACGGTGACGGGAGGGAAGCCTAAGGGTTTCGGGAGATTAGGAGAGGGTGTAGGAAGGGGTTGGGAGGGAAGGGGAGGGGGAATCGGCGGGGCCTGCTGGGAAGCCTGGATTGGGGGTTGGGGTAACATAAAAGGGGGGCGAAGTCCCTGAAGTCTGAGTAAATCGGGATGAGAGAGAAGAAGCTGAGGAAGAATCTGGGGCCGGGGAATTTCAGAGGGAGGAGGGGGGTAAAAGGTTCGAAATACCTGGGAGGAGAGGGGGCCTCGTTCCCATGAGGAGACCCCCAAATCCAGCGAGCCCGGGCAACGCTGTAGTCGTGGAAAGGGGCGCTGAAGAGCTAATCGGAGCTTCTACTTCCCTGAGCCGGGGCTGCTCCTCTAACTGCCTCACACGAATCATTCCCTTTGGTTTGCCCTCATGAGCATCTCCAGAAGGGGATGCCTTTGGGCCTCTCGGCCTTCCGGGGAGCCCCGGCTCGCTTGTTGTGTTCTTCGGGGGGCGCCCGTAACGGGAAGTCATGCGGGTTCGGTACTCTTCCGTCCCTTTGTAACTTCTGAGCCTTAATGGCGACCGTTTCGTTTCCGTCGTCGGTTGCGTCGTGGAGAGATTGACGGGTTCCGTGTCATCAAAGAAGGAAACGGGAGAAACGTCTCCGAAGGACGAACATGACGATACGCGGGTCTTTTCTGTGGCTTCGTGGAGTGTCGTCTCTTTGGTCTCGTCCTCGGATTCCTCTCCGTCAGTGTCTCTGTTTTGGACTTCCCTATTGGGGTTCTCCTTCGTCTTCGATTCCTCACAGTCTTTGAGCCACAAATCGGGGGTGATCAGAGTACCTTCTTTGATCACCTTTAAATCATTCAGGTGCGGATGGAGTTGTAAGTGAGCTTCGGTTTCACGGCAGAAGATGTGCATTTTGTATTGATTCAAACACTTGTTGCTGAAAGAAAATTTATTCCATAGGCATTAGTGAACACTATTAATTATGACTCACTCTGGCATCACCATTTTAAGAGTGTTGACAGAATGCCAATATTTACAGCAAAGAATACTTTAAAAGAAGCATCCTTAGTGACCCTTACCCACTTACGCGTTTTCATGAAATAAGAGATTAATTGTAAATTGTGTAAATAATAGGGATGTCACGGGTACCCGAACGGGTAATGTACTACCCGATGATACCCGACCCGATCGGGTAATTGCTAAAAAATCGGGTACGGGTAGTAAAAACCAAATTCTAATTTAATTTTAATTTTATTGTTTTGAAGGTTTTCTTGATATAGTTTTTGTATAATATTTTTTAACAGAACATTCAAAATGGCAAATCGTAGTATGGTTTGGGACTATTTTGCCATTGATAAATTAGATAATAGTAAAGCCAAGTGCTTGAACTGCACACAGTTAATAAGTCGCGGTATTAAACCAACAAATTTTGGAACGTCTTCAATACCCGATCGGGTATTACACTTCGGGTATCCGTACCCAATTACCAAAGCTGGGCACAAACCGTTAATCCGTTAATCGTTAATTAACGAAGTTAACTTTTTCGTTAACGATTTAACTTTTAAGTTAACTTTGAAAATCATTATCGGACTAATTAACTTCCGTTACATTTAACTTCCGTTAACTCAAGTCCGTTAACCCAAAAAATTCATAAATAAACGTTTAAAAGTTTCTATTATTTTCAGTGCTGAGCAGGTGCGCAATTAATCCGCCACTGTTAATAGTGATGAACGAATTTCCATTTCCGCAGTGCAAAATCAGGCGATATATTTGTTTCCGTCGCCACAATTTGTGTCTTACCAAATATGGTAGTTATTTATGGCATTGGTTTGAGCAAAACATGGTCGACTGTAAAATCAGGCGGAAAGATTTGCCATTTGAGTTGAATGTTTCAACTTCTTTCAAGAAATATCACGAGCATTTTAAGGCACTTTCAATAATATATATGTAACAATTACAACAAATAACTACATTCGTTTCATTTGCAGTCTGTCTCTTGCGCAACATGTTTGTGCTAGTGAATATTTAAAAATAATCGTTGTCAAGTCATGTATATTTATAATATGTCTGTGAGTACCTTATTAGTAGTCTCCTTGATACATTTCAAGAACCATAAAACTGATCAGGTAAGATTTCAATTCTCATGTCACTTTGATGACATAAATTAAGTCAATTGATGTCTTACAATGGGAGCGTTTTCACCTTAACCCTTTATGTCCTGGCGGTACTTCTAGGTACCACATCTTTAAAATCTCCATAATTATTTTTCTACCCGGTTGATCCTGCCGGTACTTTCAAGATGCTGCCTTCTTGGGTGAGCAAGTGTTGGTGGACTTGTTCATCAAGTTCAACACAGCCATCCCCTCCAGTGATGCAGTGGAGCGTTTGTTCTCTATGGGCAAGGACATCCTGAAGGCCAAGAGATCATCCCTGTCTGATGAAAACTTTGATATGCTAATTTTCATGAAGGGCAACATGCATCTCATGGACAAAATGAAGAACGAGAAGAAGAGGGAAAATTAAATTATATATATATTGTGTTTTTCATTTTTTTTATAATAAAAGTTAACGTTAACGGTTTATCGGTAACTTCCGTTACATGTTTAACGGATTAACGGTTAACGAAGTTAACTTTTTGGTTAACGGATTAGCGGTTAACGAAGTTAACTTTTTGGTTAACGGTGCCCACCACTGCCAATTACCCGGTAAAAGCGCTACCCGTTGCATCCCTAGTAAATAATGTATACTCTAGTAAAAGTTAAAGCTTTAATAAATAGATATATTACAATGGTTTTGTAAATGATTATTAACTGAATTGAAACTTAGAGTTTGCAAAATTCTATCCTAAAAAACTGTAGACCATTTATCTGATTTGGATAACTTCAATAAGTCCGAGTGACTTCATATTCTCCTTACGTAAAGCAGTGCAACTTTCTCAGTTATGCTCGAACTTGGAAACCAAAATATCGAGTAAAACTTACCCGCAGAATTGCAGCTGGTGATTACCATCTGTGAAATCGACGTAGGAGACTGTAGGCCTAACATGTCGACACCAGTCGCATATCTATTTAAAAAAAATAATTTAATGACTTCAGGTTTATGTTTATGGCAGTAATAAATAGCATCAAAATATTTGCATTGAATAACAAAAATTGCAATTTCATTCTTTCATTAATGAAGCGAGATTTCCTGAATAGATTTATAACAACAACAGTACATGAATAAATATAAGGAAATTCAACATGTTAACTGGGCGACATTACTGTCTACACGTTAATAACTTGGGGAATAATTCGAAGTTAATCTTTGTTAAAGGGGAATAATGATGGTAACTTAAAGAATATTAATTAAGTATTTTCCACTGTTAACTGTTAACCCTTTAATTCAATTTTCTTACCAAATAAATATTTAATAGTTTTATTGATAACCTTGAATTGTTTGGAGTTATACCTACTTTGACATAAAAAAATTATAGACACTTGCGGAGACCGACCTGACCTGACCTGACCTGACCTGACCTGATCTGATCTGAACTAACTTAACGAATAGGAGGCTTCTGAAAATTTGACGTGTCGATCTTTGTATATATATGGAAAATATATGTTTTAGGGTTGGCAAAATGGGTAAAGGTCCAATTGTTTGACCTCAAATTGAGAAAGGGTTTCTAGTTTTATTTGTCAGTGAGGCCTCATTCCGTGAGTGAAGTGAACCTCTTTATTAAAGCCAATACCTTTGACTTCTTGAAAGACGCTCTTCTGCATTGATTGAAACAAACTTCGGAGCAAAAGTGTCTGTCACCATTCGTAAGGGGAAAACTCCCCCTGACCGATTCTGCCTCCATGGAGCCTTTTCCCTCGCATACTCTCTTACACCAGAAGCACAACACTACAGCAGGGGCTTCTGTTACCTTCGGAGACTGCTTCGATAAACACTTCCAAAACTGACCTTTATTTGGGTAAAGTTAATAAAAATATTAGCAATTTTCACGATCTACAGATTTCGTTAATATATGAAGTTGGAACCGATAGAAATGGCTAGGCCTATTTTGAAAAAAAGAATCCATGTTCATACTAAAATTCAATTTATTTCCAACTGTTATCAACATATGATAATTTTAACTTATTTTATCCTTATTCATCGTGGTTTCGGAACTATACCCACGCTGTCGACAAGTCACTTTGATCGATGCTTTCTTAACCTAACTTTAACCAGACCTAACCTACCTAACATGATCTGACTTAACTTATGAAGGAAGCATCAATATGTACTATTGGTCAGTGGATAATTGCCTAGTTTGATTTACGAAGCACTTCTCAAAATATTAAAAAGTGTTTTGGACCGTTTAACTTCCTTTGTAACGGCAAAGGTCACATGTTATAGACCTACAACTCTACGTGGGATCCGAACACTTGAAGGTCGCTGAACGGTCAATTCAACTCCTGATCAGAGGCAACGTCGCTTAACCTGACTGATCGAACGGGAAACGGTGTTGCGATTTTGTTCAAGTCCAGCACGACATTCCGCGGTACCTGATTTGGAAGTGCTGTCCCTGGATGAATCTGAAGAAGGATCTTCGAGGTTAGTGGGAGAGTCGCAGTTATTGTTCGCTTCAGCGAAGTCTTCAGCGTATTTGATCGCTTCTGAATCGGACGAATCGATGTCATGGTCGATGCTGCCCATGAGAGGACTCGAAAGTGGCGAGGTCTGGTTCAATGATGGCTTCGTCATGGTCGGGGGAGAAGGTGAATTCGAAGATACCTGGTTCTCTGGTATTTTCTTATTTGGTATCCCAGCAGTAGTAGTTGTAGCAGCAGAAGTAGTAGTAGTAGTAGTAGTAGTAGCTGTAGTGTCCGCTGAAGGAGAGGTTCTGGCACCGAAACGTTGTAGAGCTAATGATTCTCTAGTACCTGATCTGGCGAAACCATACCATCCTAAGAGTTCATTCATGGTAGATGCGGCTATAGCCTGTAGAAAAAAAGAAATAATAATAATTCTCTCTCTCTCTCTCTCTCTCTCTCTCTCTCTCTCTCTCTCTCTCTCTCTCTCTCTCTCTCTCTCTCTCTCTCTCTCTCTCTCTCTCTCTCTCTCTCTCTTGCATATATATATATATAATATATATATATATTATATATATATATATATATATTATATATATATGCAAACCGACAAGAAAAGGAAAATAATTATTCCCTGACGAGGTGTACTGTTGAATACACAAAAGGTCTTGGAATATTTTTTTCTTTTTCCTTGTGAGTTTGCATCATTCATTCATTTCACGTGTTTAAGAGTGAAATTCACTATAATGTATATATAGGATGGGAAGGTTCAGTCAGCTAATCCCTGATAATTAACTTGCAGGTGCATACAGAAATGGGCAGTATCGCGATACATGTATCGGCGTTACGTATCGAGCGATACTTTTGTATCGGTATCGATATCGCTTTAGGCATCTATAAAGTATCGATGTATCGGTATCGCTTTAGACGATTTACGAGTATCGATGTATCGGTATCGCCTTAGGGATTTTAGTGTATCGATGCCCATCACTGTGTACCTATATATATATATACAGGGCCGGATCTAGAAGTTGCGAGGCCCTAGGCCTATATATATGAAAATATGGACTTAATTATCGGTACTATACCAGCAATATTAGAATCCCGCATAGACAGAACTATGCCAGCACTTAAAAATTAAACCAAACCAAAATAATCACGCATGGAAATTGTAAAGAAATATAAATAAACCATACAAATAAGTATAAATTATAATATGAATCAAGATTTGTATCGAAAATATAAGACAATGATTTCTAAGATTTATATAATATTATAGGTAATGACTTTCCATAGTATACAAACGTTTTTCATATGTGATGTATAAGAGATGTTGACATTTCATTTTTTATAATAGTGAGCGATCGACTTAGGCTAAATATTAATGCTTTAATATTTGGTTCAGGTGCTCCTTGAATATTACAGCAATGCTTTTCTACTTTTCTTCGAGCTAAACTCTTCAATTAATTGAGAATAAATAATCTAATGAATTTGTTATATCGTTTTCTATTGATAACATAGCTAATGATTGCAATCTCGCTTGAGACATGGTGGAACGCAAATATGTTTTAATAAGTTTGAGACGCGAGAAACTTCTTTCAGCCGAAGCAACAGTAACTGGGATGGTTAATACTATTCGAAGTGCAACATAAACATTAGGATAAATCTCACTTAGTTGTGTTAACTCCTCCGTCTATGACCCTGGGTGGTTCGAATTGACGGGGGTTCTAGTTGGGAGGCAGCAACGGATATTTCTTCTATAACATTCTAATTCTTTTCTCTCGCTTTATGGGGGTCGACAGTTATTAATTCTTCTCTTGCTATAATACTCTGATACTTTCTGAGACTAAAATCATCGACTTTTCTTTTATAACTTATCGACTTTACTGACTAAGTTCCTCTGAAGATAGCCCAACTCGAGGGGGAAAATAAAAAGTTTCTCTTACTGTAATTTACTTCTTAAAAATTTACAGGTAGTGGTCTGAATTTTACAGGGGTAGAGGTTCGACCTCTTTCGACCATGGCTCAGGCCGGAATCTAAAAAAAAGTTAAGGAGGCAAGGGGCCTCTGCCCCCTCCCCGCAGCGAGGCTGCTAACAAGGGAGGCTCGTAGCAGTGACCAAAGCAGAGTCCCGTAATGAAGTGTAGTTCATTTTACAAATACATGTATAATATAAGCCTAAATGTTGGGGGAAGGCAGTTGAAGGTTAAGTTTCCCCCTTTTAAACACATGATCAGATGTTTGAAAGATTCCAAATAAAAATAAAAAAAATAAAAAAACTAATCGTATTTTTTTGCCGAGTCTTCATTTCTGAAGGCGATATCATTTCATAGTAGTACATAAGTACAATTTAAGTACACGACTGAGTACATTTTCGTTTGGGTTTATTACAATTATGATTGCAATTATGGATTACTTCACATTCGCTTATGATTGTCCATTACAGTTCTATTAAAGTACATTCTTACATTATATATTAAGTCATTACATTCAATTACAGTTTCATTGAAGCACATTACGTCGTTTACCATTCTTACAGTGTTTTTTTATATATTTATATATGGTTATAATATATGGTTATTATATATGGTTATTATATATGGTTATTAGTACAACGCAAGTACATGAGCACATACAAGATAATTTATATACAACAATATGTTATATTATGTTATAATATGTTATAAATTTGAATCAGAGCGAGAGGAGATATTTATCTTAGAAGCGTTCGATTTTGCAGTGATTAGCGAATTCGATCACTTACCTAAGCAGTTATGAATATCTTGTGAGGGGTGAACGCACTTAAAAGAAAAAAGAAAAAAAAATACATGTGGACGTATTTTACATGTACGTAACACAATAGGTTGTGTGCGTAATATAGATACGCGTAAAATATGGACTGATAGGTTGATAGGCTAGGCATCAGTAGACAATAGGTAGGACACAATATAAATAATGATGTATAGAGAATGAAGTTTTTGCTATTAAAGAATTTACCATATATTGAACATGAAAGATATCCACATACCAAATGGGTGATTCAGTATTGGCGGTATGGAAACGTGAAGAGAATTAAGTTACTTTATGACGTCATAGTTATTCACATTATGTCATACGTACAGTGTAACTGTAAGTCATTATTTGGGAGGACCTAAAAGAAACGAATTAAAGACAAAGAGTGGGTATGAAGGACTAAGAAGTACAACTACGGGTTCCAATCCTGTTATATGCAATGTGTATGCATAATCTAGGGTCGAGGGTGAGATGCAAGACAATCATAATTAATTATAATAACTTCTTTAACAAATGGAAAATGGATACGACTAAACCATAGAAATGGTAGATCGTAGGGTTGTGACACAAACAAAAAATAGAAAGCTACAAATAAAATTTTTAGCCAAACTCGCGTTAAGCGATTTTGGTTCTTATGTAAAAATGAATATTGATTATTCATTGTTCATTTTTACAGTTGTTTTTGCACTATAAAAACAAGGGCATTTCCAAGATCTGTTTTCTCAGGTATAAACCTGCAAAGTACTTTAAGTTCTTCATAGAGTTCTAAATCATTAATATCACTTGAACAGAACGTGCAAAACGGCTTGAGCGAGGCCCCCCTTTGGCGCGAGGCCCTAGGCGATCGCCTAGTTCGCCTATAGCTAAATCCGGGCATATATATATATATATATATATATATATATATATATATATATATATATATATATATATATACACAGTATATAAGACTGTAATGCCCGCTGCGCTTTCGAGGCAAAACTAATTATGAGAGTTTTCACTAAGTACAATACTCCCTCCATCCACTTCCATCCTCTGATTCCGTGGAACGGCTTTTCAGTTTGGCGGGCCACATTTACTCTCCAAAGAGCAATAGACTATCCGATAAGATGTTTTTGCCAACTGGTATTTCTTAAGGGTAATACTCGATATTATTGATATCACAATTCACAACCATCTTAAAGGGGCAGATCACCTACAATTTCTTACGTTCCTCGTTAAAAGTTTATAACATTTAAGTTTTTCTGTGAGCTAACTTGGTATAAAATACATTTTTTCTTAACTGAATTGATCGTTTTTTTACACCCAATATACAAAGTAAAAATTTATTTACATATTAGTAAGATTTGTTCATTCTTATAGTAATGTATCGGTATCAATATCGCTTTAGCCATCTATAAAATATCGATGTATCGGTATCGCTTTAGACGATTTACGAGTATCGATGTATCGGTATCGCCTTAGGATTTTCGTGTATCGATGCCCATCACTGGGTGCATATAAACTCTGTTCTCTGTTTATACGGTCATTACCAATTGAGAAGGGCTCGCGAGGAGCCGAAACTGTATTGGTGTTAAGAAATAAAATTTACGTCTTCCTGAATGAGTGGTTTCCTTCTCCATACTTCGTCACGACAGTGCGTTATTATTTTATATATATATATATATCTTTCCTTTCAACCTTTCAAAGGTTCCGCGCGATGATTCCTCATTTCGCGAGGTCAAGCTTGTCGCCTCTCCTCTCGAGTTGGCCTGGTGAAGTAGTGAGTTGGTTTCTTGCACTCCCCACCTCACATAGCCAGGTACGCCCGGCTCATCGGGATTGTTCTGAGCCAAGCGTCTAATCTTCTTTTGAAGATGTCTACTGCAACACCATTCGTGTTTCTTAGGTCTTTGGGCAGCTGATTAAACAGTTTTGGTCCTCTCACAACAAAATTATTTTCTTTCAGGGTTAAGGATGTTCCCTGTCTCGCCTTTAATTTGGGAACACGACACAGTCTTCCTTTTCTACTTTCCACTGTTGTTTGAGGAGTTACAGGGTTCAGAGTAAGATTAGGGACTAGTTTCTCCGTTATTTTCCAAGTGTAAATAATGGTGTATCTCTCTCTTCTCCTTTCCAGTGAATATAGATTTAGTTTGCGTAACCTTTCCCAGTAATTTAGTTCTTTGCACCCATTGATCTTGGCTGTGAAGCTTCTCTGAATCCCTTCTAGCTGTCTAACATCTTCTTTTTTATATGGGGATGTTAGGACTGAGCAGTATTCCAATTTGGGTATGATCAGTGTTTTCAGTAGAGGAATCATTACATTCCTATCCCTTTCGTTTAAAGGTTCTCAATATCTGCCGCGTTATTCTCTTTGCTCTGTTTACTGCTATCTTATTTTGTGTTTCAAATTTCGCATCATCAGTCATTACAACCCCTAAATCTTTTGCTCTAAAATTTCTCTGAATTTCCTGTCCATTTGGGGTATAATATTCCATGGGTTTTAGGTCTTCTCTTTTTCCGTACCGTAACTGCTGAAATTTCTCAGTGTTAAACTTCATATTGTTGTCTTCCGTCCACTTGTAGATTCTGTTCATGTCGGTTTGTGTGTGTATATATATATATATATATATATATATATATATATATATATATATATATATACAGGGTGTCCCATAAGTCCGGCATCATAGGAGAAATTCATATTTTTCTATTTCTACAAACCATAATTCATATTTTTCTCTTTCTACAGGCCATAATGTCTATGTTCGGGATGCCAATTTCCCGTCCACCATTCTGTTCAGTGACGAGGCTGTTTTTTATGGAAATGGTGAGGTAAATCGACAGAACACCCGCTACTGGTCTCAAAACAACCCTCACTGGTATACTTCTTCAAAGGAACAAGATGCATCTCAGATGATGGTATGGTGTGGCATTTGGAAGGATCGCATCATAGGCCCCCTTTTTCGATGAACATGTCACTGGAGGCACCTACCTACGTATGCTCAAGGAAGAAGCATTTCCCAGCGTCTTGAACGAAGAAGGAAATTTCCCAACATGGTTCCAGCAAGATGGCGCTCCCGCACATTACAGCACCCAAGTAAGGGAATACCCGTACCAACAATTCCCTGATCATTGGATAGGATGTCGAGGGTCTGTGGAATGGCCAGCTAGAAGCCCGGATCTCACGCCACTAGATTTTTATCTCTGGGGCCACTTGAAAGCGCTGGTATACGTAGAGAAAATTAGGAGTGTTGAACATTTGCGGCAGCGCATTATTGGGGCATGTAACACCATTACTCCTGACATCATTCACCGTGTGCTTGCTGACTGGGTATCACGTCTGAATTTGTGTACTGAAAACAATGATGGACATATTGAGCACGTTCTGTAAATAAAAGCTTTTGTTTTGCCTTTTTTTTTAATTTTTCCTATGATGCCTGACTTATGGGGAACCATATATATATATATATATATATATATATATATATATATATATTATATATATATATATATATTATATCTGGGTGGAATCGGATTGAAATTCAGGAATTATTTGTTTGTGGAGGTAGACCACAAAAAAGCTAAAATATAATGGATTGATGATCGAGTGACCAGATGAGCCAAATTAAGTGAAAAATAAAATTTTGAGTACAAAGTGTGAACATTGTTCGTGGATTTCAAGACAGATTAATTGACCCCAAATAAAGTAAGTTGAAGCTCCATGTCAGTATATTACTCACTTTCGAAATGGCGTAAACAGGCCCGTAGCCAGGGGGTGTTGGGGTCACACGCCCCCCCTTGACAGGAAAGGTCCACTTTTGTAACCATAGTTATAACTTATGATGTGAAATTATAATATATAAGATCATTTAGTAAATAAACAGGCATTTTGTTTTGGCATCTTTTTTTTTTAACTTTACAAACTTAACTAAACTTAACTACTCTAAATCCCCCCCGCAATGACTAGGTCGTTGCACCGAAAGCTCCGCCGTTCTACAATTTTGACCCCTCCCTCCTCCCTTGGGAAGTCCTGGCTACAGGACTGCGTAAATAACTTAGGCAATTTAAATTTTTTATGTGCTGGACAATATGTTTTAAGTGTTTGTGGTATACGCGAATGTTTGCGCTTAGTTCGTAAACAAAATCTTAGTAGATGAGTAAGACAAATTTCAATATAATTTCGTTTACGTGACTTACATTAACCCAACGGGGCATATCCGGTAAATTTCACAAAAAATTTCAATCGTTTTCCGAACCGAAATACCTTGTGGGGTTAATTTCAAGTTAACTAAATGTTAATAACGTAATATTTGGGGCTGTTTAACCTCCTTCGTAAAGACGAAGGTCATATAACGGAGGGGACCCACACCTTTACGTCAGATCCGAACGAATTACGGGCCGCTACATCATCTGAACGCGGAGAAGAAGGATGGTTACCCATTCAGCTAATGAAAAGACTCAACGTCTCTTGGCTGATCAAACGGTAAGCGGTGCTACCATCATTGCTACGAAATGCCAACACACTCACAGAAGGAACTACTTTTGAATAAAATTTGTGAATAGATATACAAAATCAGTACGTACGTAAACATAGCCACACACCCGAAAAGTACGTCAAATAAAAAAAATCATACTTTCCCACCATCATGTAAACACGATTGACAGAAAATCGGGGTTTTTTCTGTCGTTTATATTACCGTTGTTTGCGTCAGTCACCACCGTTTCACCATTTACGCCTATATCACTTTCCGTGTCCAATTAGCGGTTTTGTGTGTATAGTATTCTTGTCATAATTATATCCTCATTACAAGGGTTTCTGAGGTAATTTTTCCTTAAAGAAAATACCCCTTAAGCTTGCAGCTCTTCTCTCTAAAATATTTTTATATAGAGACTGTATCACAAAAAAAATTGTGTTGCCGGCCTGAGGGAGCTTGGCTGGGGTTGAAGCGCGATGATATATATATATATATATATATATATATATATATCATCCTTCCACACAATAAAAATAATTGGTTGGTAAATAAATGGGTACCCTGTGTAGCCTAGTGGTTAAGACAATGGGCTGCTGGTGGGTAGTAGTTCGGATTCCACGTTAAACTGTAGGTCTAAGATGGGGTGACAAGCTTGACCTTCGTCAGAATGAACAATTCGGGCGGAAGCAAAACCAAGGTGTGTGTGTGTATATATATATATATATATATTTATTTATTTTTGATTGAAGGGTTTGTATCTGAGAATCTCTGCACATTCTCAGTAAAAAGCATCTTTCAACGAACTACAGTTCCGCCTTCAACTAAAGCATATTGAAATAAACCCCTCCCTTTTCTCACGACGATTAAAATTACCACTATTGTGTTTAATTCCGAAACCAAACCCTGCTGAAAAGAAGGTCTTATCATGCAGTCTCTGCGTTCAAGTTAATAGTTAATAAGTTAAGGTTTAGAAATTCAACTAAATTCTGGTAAGTCGACCTAAGAAGTTACCATATAACTCTATTTCAGTAAATTCATTAATTTTTTTTTACCTTTGAACATCCCCATTTTATATGTAAAACTACTTTATTTATATATATATATATATATATATATATATATATATATATATATATATATATATATTAATAATAATTATTTGTTTACTTTTTGGAAACCTTAGTACCGCCTTATATCCTTAGTTTCACTATATTTAACTTAACTATATATATATATATATATATATATATATATATATATATACAGGGTGTAACAGGATTTATGCACCATAGGGTAAGGTAATAATTTTATTTTCAGATATGACTGGGAAATTAACGAAAGACGAATGTGTTCAGATAATTTTTTTTCATAATTAAATAGTGTAATACTTGAACCTATGGTGCGGGAATTCCGTTACACCCTATATATATATATATATATATATATATATATGGTGTGTGTGTGTGTGTGTGTGTGTGTGTGAAAGCAGTATATGAAGTTCGGCTTGGCAGCGCCAAGTATCAAGTGCTAATTATAACAAAAGACGATCGCATTTCTCATCATAATGATACTCCAAAGAGGATCTGATTACAATTAGAAAAATGAAATTGCAGTTCTGACTGATGCCTCGATCCGTATTGGCTGTGCACAGAAGCGCGCTAGAGATGGCGAGGAAACCTCAATTAAAATCGGTAAACCAACCCCGCATCCCGTTGCCGCGTTGCCGCGCTGCTCTTCATCCGCGGCGACCTCTTTCGGCGTTTAGTCACATGCAGAATTTCCAGGATGGGAGCGTAAAAAGTGAATGGGCACGAAAGAAAGGCGCTCCATTCCATATATATATATATACACATATATATATAGAGAGAGAGAGAAAATAAAAGAAGTCGAAATCGTCTTTGTCGTCGTTTAAGCGATGATAGAATTCATAGTCTGTTTACAAATGCGAGAAGAATCTTCGTTGATGCGTAATATGAGTTACGATGGGTGGGAATAATTTTAAATCTTACGGAGAGATTCAAAAGCGGAATTGGGTGAAGTAGTGGGGATAAGAGAGGGAGGGAGGGAGGGAAGTAGGAAGTAGGGTTGGGGAATTGAGACGGAGGAAGAGTGGTAGTTATACGTGGAAGATGGAAAGAAAACTGATCTTTGCCAATAAAATTCTCTCGCAGATAATTTTAATGGGAAAAAGATTTTTGAATTGATCTACATTAAAGGAAAAATATTAATTACGTAAAAGGATCAATTCCTTCATTACCGTTTTTGCTCACTTTTAATAGTGTCATACGATATTTAACGTGTGAATGCCATAAGGGAAAGGCTGTCGAGGGGAAGGGTGGAGGTATACGAGGCAGAGCACGAGCGATTAAAAAAAGTTTCCTTACATAGTTAATGTTGAGAATCTTTACTTTATTTATAAAGTAAATCTAATTTAATTATATTTTAATACGATTGTAATTAGTTTGCGGTAAATGAATCAAGACATTTTCAGGTTCAAACCTTTCAAACCCGTTGTAATACATCACTTGCTGGGAGTTATTCCATGAAAGTTATCTCTGACGTTGGCTTTCATAAGCCACTAAAATGGGTCAAATTACTTGAAATTTTCGTTCAAATAACCTTTTTTTGAAATTTGGGAGTTAAAATTATGATATAAGCTGAAGAAATTTGTTAATTTTTAAATTATTATTTTTAAAAAATTAAATCTATGGCTACTGAAACCAGAATTTCAAAACGAAAACGCGTTTTCCTTATAAGAGTATATCACTACCAAGGCCCGGGAGAGGAATCACGGGCTCTGGTGCTAATTTTGACTCCTGCCCCGTTTACCTTCGATCACCTCTTCTATTTCCAGCCCGGACCCTGGTATTTTGACACCTCACGCACCCCCCATTTCAAGGGCTCTGATTACTACAAGTAGGATTCCCAAAATTCTTACGCCCAATCCAATCTAATGCAATCCATGTTTTAAATCTCTTCCGAAAATATACAAAAAATTAGCATATCGTCGACTCGCAGGAGTCTATCAATGGTGTTGGTGGTGTATTCTCGAATAAAGCAGGGAACCCTCACTGTAATGAACAATCACTCGACTCCTCGTCGGTAATGAAGCAAAAGGATTGTTCATCGGGTGGGAAATGATGTGTAGGGAATGGAATTTCATCTATCATTCACTGCGCCCTCAAGCGACAATCTCCCTTCTCCAAATACGCTGAAACAGCACAAATCTTAGGCACTGACCCTGCCCATTTTTTATTTAATTTTAGGATGTCCTATATATATATATATATATATATATATATATATATATATATATATATATATATATATATATATATATATATATATATATATATATATATATATATAAGCATACATCCTTTGTTATAAAAATTTTCTCGAGTGATAATATTTGTACAGAAACGAACGTAGGCCTAACTTCCCTACTCCCCTAATGCTATTAATTGGGACACAACATCAACAAACTCAGTATAAAAACTGGAATTTTATTTCACGTATTTAAGTTTAATTAACCCTTTAGTGACAGTTTTGTGTAGGATTAAGTCATAAATGCGTGTATATGAAAGGTTAGAAATTTGGGATCTTGCGGGTTATAACCCATCATTTACTTCATTTTTTCATATAATACAACAACCCACAAGATCCGGTTTTACTTACGTAGAATTTAAATCTGAATCTATTTTCTTCTCTGGTATTTCTTGTGCAAATTGTTATTAACGGAGATATAAGCAATTTCTGGATCGATTAAAATCGATTGAAATAGTAGGGTCATAATTATTTGTTTTATCCCTACGGGTCGATTTTGATATGAGAATAGGTTTTTTTGGTGTATTTTGGTGTGTTTTATTCAGATCTGACCTTCATTTCTTGCGCAAATGAATTATTGAATGCCGGGTTAGGTCAACTGTACGCCCTTGATGATTGGTTAGGTTGTCGTGATATTTTCATTAGTTTTAATGAAAATATCACGACTTAAATCAACTAACGAAAATATCACGACACCCTAACCAATCATCAAGGGCGTACAGTTGACCTTGCCCGGTTAGGTCAACTAAATGGGCTCAGTACCACAAGGTACAGTACTGGGCCCGCTCCTGTTCATTATCATGCTAACAGACATAGACAGCGGAGTAAACAGCAACAGTATAGTAACATCTTTTGCAGACAATACAAAGATCAGCAGAAAAATCAGCGATGTAAATGAAGTGGAGGCCTTGCAGAGGGACACGAACAAAATATACAAATGGTCAGAAGACAACAACATGAAATTTAAGACCGAGAAATTTCAGCTCCTGAGATATGGTAGAAAAGAGGAACTGAAACAGATTGCATATTAGCTCCAGATAGGAAATTCAGAGAAGCACGAAAGCGATCGATCTGGGGGTAATAATGACCGATGATGCCAAATTCGAAACACAAAATCAGATAGCGATAAACAAAGCAAAAAGAGTCGCGGGACAGGTACTAAGAACGTTCAAAAGAAGGGACAAGACAATAATGATTCCCCTGCTGAGAACACTGAATCACTGATCATACCAAAACTTGAATACTGCTCAGTTTTGACGTCCCCATATAAAAAGGAAGAAACTAATAGACTAGAAGAAACTCAGAGGCATTTCACAGCAATGATTGATGGCTGCAAAGAGCTCAACTACTGGGAAAGACTAGGTAAACTAAATTTGTTCTCCCTGGAAAGAAGAGAGAGGTACACCATAATCTACATATGGAAAATGATCGAAAAACTGGTACCAAACCTAAAACTAAACCCAATTACCATTCAAACAACACTGGAAAATAGAAAAGGCAGGATGCGTAGTGTTCCCACAATAAAGGCCCGACAAGGGACTTCCTCAACATTGAAGGAAAATAGCTCGGTTGTCAGGGGGCCAAGACTTTTTAACCAACTTCCAAAGGACTCAGAAACGTTACAGGGGTCAAAGTTGAAGTCTTCAAGAGAAGACTAGATGACTAGCTCAGGACGGTACCAGATGAGCCGGGTGTACCTGGCTATGTACGGTGGAGAGCGCAAGAAAGCAACTCGCTCCTCCACCAAGCCAGACCTAGAGGCGGGGCCACCAGTTTGACCTTCGTGTGAAGAGAAACCAACGAACGGAACAGCAACGAGGTTAACGAGGTATGTATCAAGACGGTTTTTCTATTTTCTTAATACTTGTTTACATTTAATTTAATATACAGGGTGTCCCAACATGGGTATACTTTGTTTTTAATTTTTTGATACCTGTAAAAATAAAATGGCAAATAATATATGATTTTGGTATATCTATTTTGGGACACCCCATATATATATATATATTAGGATGTACCGCATACTAAAATTCACCAAATACAGTATTAGTTTTATTTGGGTTATTAGGCATCACTGTAAAGGACTGAATAAAATTATTGTCGAATCCCAAGAAGAATACAAATACAAAAGAGTTGAAATTTTATAATTACCCCATCTTTGGGTAGGGTGGGGAAGGGTTAAGTGCTGATTTTCATGAAAAATACCATGGATATTAGTCTAAAACAAAGAAAATTATTAGTGGTGTACCGATTGATCGGCACTGGCATCGGCAGAATCGGCCAGTTTTTTGGCATCGGCCAAATTTAGCCGATTCCTCTTACCGATTCTTTGAAATTTTTACATTTTTATCAGAAAACAAAATCTATATTTATAAAAATATTGATGATAATTTATATTCATTTTAAAGTGTAATTATATAAAAATATTTTGCGTTCACGAAAACTGCAAAGTTTAATAAGTTAAGTTACCCATAAATTTACATTTTCTCTAACTAGCTAATCTCTAAATATTATAAACTATTGTAATCTCCTACTGCCAGTGGTGGTGAACTTATGGCACGCGTGCCCATTTGGGCACGCGATCAAATTTGCTTGGCACGCCTAAGCATAGAAATTGTTTTTTTATGGTTTCCATGTTTTCTTTGGCACGCGACTGTAAAAAGGTTCGCCACCCCTGTGACCTACTCTATATTATTAATAATTCTATATTAAGTTGTACTCTTTATAATTTATATATTAAACCATCTTCACCTTGAAATGTTAATGTTAATAAAAAATTTTGTTGTTTACATTGGTGAAGAAAGAAAATACAGTCGTGCCCCTCGGTTCGCGCAATCGAGGTTCACGCATTCGCAGTCCCTCCCCTCCCCCGCAAGATTTTTTGATACTCGATTCAAGGTTCGCGTACCAATTCTTCGCAGTTCCGCTCACCGGAATGGTAAATGGTAAATGTAAATAAAAAAATTAAACAAAATATAAAACAAGTATAAAAGTGTAAAAATATTATGTACACATTGTACAACATTTTTCTAAAATGTAAAAAAATTATCTCAAGTTCTCCAATATTTATAGGCTAAAGGCATTCATTGGAAAAACATAAATAAAGATTCCAGAATCCAGTGCATAACGCATGCGCAGTAGTGACTACCCCAGAACGAGTGTCAGGGATAAAATAAAATGTATTCTTGTAAAAACATTCCTGAAATACAGTAAATAAATAAATAAATAAATATAAAATATTAAAATATAAAAACATATAAAAATGAACAAACCTAATGTATGGCATTTTTCAAAAATGTAAACAAAGAAATGTCTCATGTTCTCCAACATACATCGATTGGCAGTGTTGAAAGTAACGGCGTTATTTTTTTAGTAGTTGTAGCGGTAACGCCGTTACTTTCGAGATGTTGTAACGAAAATGGTAACGACACTACTTTTTAGAGCGATTTTAATCGTTACTCGCTACTCGTTACTTTCAAACTGATCATTTGACTAGTATCATTTATTAGCTGTTAATTAGCTGTTAGCTCCTCCAAACGAGGAGGACTATCAGATGCCAATTTTGAAAAACTAGTTTTCCTGAAATTGAACAACACTCCTAAAAAATCTGCAAAATTAGTTTTTTTTTGGACAGGCCATTTTTTTATTTGAGTGTATGTTTTGGTTTTTTGTCATATAGAGTATAATTTGGTATTATTAAGGCGTTTTTACTCTTTAGTCTTTTCTTAAAAGTAACGGTAGCGGTAACGGTAACGCGTTACTTTTTCATAGAAGTAACTGAAGCGGTAACGACGTTACTTTTTTATCAATGTAACGGTAGCAGTAACGTCGTTACTTATAGAAAGTAACGTGCCCAACTCTGTCGATTGGTAAGTACATTGGTAACATACATTGATTGGTAAGTATCATACATAATGTCTTTTTTAATTTAATTTATGTAAAAAAAAATTAAGATTGGTGAACAATTCCCCAATCCCATTGAAATGCATTCTAAAACCTTTTTATCTTTCTTGTGGGTTTCCAAGAACGTGCCCTGCGCAAAACGTGGGGCACGACTGTACGTTCACTATAAGGGAAGCCAATTTAAATATTGGTATTCAATTTATGAAACTAAACTAAAATTACTTTAGCATTTTACTGAGCAATACAAATATTTACCATCACTTTTAGCTACGGTACATGAGTAACAAATTCTGGTACTGTATCTTGTGGAGTGAAGTGAGGAAAATCATTTTAACAAATTTGAAATTTAAAAATATGAAAATTGAAAGTTTTCACATTAGATTAGTATAATTTATGAAGAGAATTGATTTTTTTTTAAATCTAGGCAAAGAATCGGCATCGGCAGTTTTTCATGGAATCGGCATCGGTTAAAATTTGGAATCGGTACATCACTAAAAATTTTCGAACCCATTCAAGTTTCACTTTCCATAGCAACACAAGGAAAGTTCTGGTAACGCCAGTCAGGGGGAAAGAGTCCCGAAACTATTGGTACTTGCTCGCAACTATCTCACCAGGCCACCCACAAGCGTACGAAGTGAACGGCTGTTCAGTTCTGCGAAAAATACAATTATTATTGACGCACGTAATTGTTTAGCTCCTGATGCTGCTGAACGACTAATTTCTCCAGACGATAATCTACTTGCTTTAAATTTCAATTATTAAGTTTTGTTTTTGCGGTAATTATTATTATTACTGCATGTTCATTTTTTTGTAAGGTTATCACTTATTAGTATCACTATATATATATACCAAGTCGGATTTGTTTGTAATTATTTTTTTAAATAAAAAAAATACATTTTAATTTTCATTTCCTAAACCACATTATTTACCATAATTACCAAATATTCAGTATTCGGTTAAAAGCATACAAAAACTATTCGACCAAATACTGAATAATCTCATTTTTACCGAATATATATATATATATATATATATATGCGCCTCGGTGGTGTAGTGGTTAGCGTCGCTGACTACGAATCCATCGGCCCCAGGATCGAGACCCCGTGACGGCAGCCGGCGCGCAGCAAAACCCAGCTGTTCATCCTTCCACACAATAAAAAAAAGTGGTTGGTAGATAAATGGGTACCCTGGATAGCCTAGTGGTAAAGACGCTGGGCTGCTGGTGGCGCGTGGTTCGGATTCCACGTTAAACTGTAGGTCTAAAGTGGAGTGAAAAGCTTGACCTTCGTCAGAATGAACAATTCGGGCGGAAGCAAATCAAAGGTGTATATGAATGTATATATTACAGAATTATCCATAAGTTTGTGGCATTCTGGACTTTTGTGTGGGTATTAAATTCAAAATTTTTATTTGGGTATTGACTGTTCCTTAACTTTTACTTATAGGTAATGCGAACAAAATTAAACCTTGATAAAATTATTAAGATAAAACTGTGCTAAGTTGCAGTAATGCTCCTGAAGAAGCTTTATGCAGATGATGAAGAAGAACGAGACGTAACTGGACCCTCTTTTGATAAGGAATTTGACTGTTTCATCTCGCATGGATTTTTTCGACCTTAAACTCTCAGAAACAAAAGGTTTTTTCATCACTGACGCGCCACTGATACAGATAACTTATCCGCATGATATTCAGTAAAGTCTGAGTAATTATAGATCGTCTTTCTCGGGTGTTACAATCTCAGAACAAATTGTAGAAATTAGAATAGTCAGTATACTGAAAAAATCTATCACAGGTTGTATTGAATGCGTGTTGTAGGCTCCGTACTAGTGGCCAGAGGGGGTTCTACAGTTTAATGTAGAGTCCGAACCACCGCGGGTGGTTACATTACCTGAAGGAGGATGACGTTCATCCATTTAACTACTATTAAGATTCAATGTCGCTGAACTTCGCATATCTTACGGCAAATGACACGATATAACCCGAGAATCTACTAGTGGAGAGTAGACACCTGTGGAACTTATCCAATTATGACCAAGTCACACGTTTCAAGACATAGACACTGTTCACGAAAATATTCTCTCGTTATGCCCTCAAAATAGACGCAGGACTTTATAAACCGGTCCAAATTCTAGACACTCGTGGTATAAGACTTTCACCATCGATACTACATCATTCTCCTGTCAATGATTCGTAGCGGCAAAGATCATATGATGGCGAATTGGCAAAATCCTCAATCATTTTTAAAAATACCAACCAATCAACCATACATTGTTTCTGTTGGAATCTTAATAGTTTCAGTCTGTCGAGAAGAAGAAGAAGAAGAAGAAGGCTTTAGTCAACATCTGTAGGGATATTGGGAAGGAATATTTAGGATTAATTCATAATGTTTTAGTTTATTTTATTACTGAAAAATTTTAGTATTTTAAATTCAATTGTATGAATTTTAAAATTGTAATTTTTACTTTTGAGTTGATTTCAGGCACCGATGATTATTACAGTGTTAATCGAAATGTTAGGAATAACGTGAAGGAGAATGAGTTTCGTTGCAGTTTAATGTTTGAGAGAGAGAGAGAGAGAGAGAGAGAGAGAAGAAGAGAGAGAGAGAGAGAGAGAGAGAGCGTACTGTATAAACAATCGTATTTCATAATTTTTTATCGAAACATCTCCAGCGTATGAGTAATTTCAGGGGGGCCTCCTCCCCCCTCAATCCAAAGCCCATCTCCCATGAAGGAAAATAGGAAGTTTGTTTATAAATTACGTTAATTGCTCGCTGACAATCGCCATGGGGCAAAGCATCAAAAACACCAGATTTCGCCAGATCAAAGCAAATAAATTCTTTGCTGTCAAATGCCGATCAGAATTATTACTGAAGTGTCTACAGGAATTAAATACACGGAGACAAAAGGATCTCCCTCGAAAATGGGGGGTTCAAAGGACCCCTTCCTACTCTAAGGACTAAAGTTCAACCTCGTTTAGCCAGTGTGAAAATGACCCAGAATTTTTCACTCCTTTTACAACCAATAAAATCTAAGTGAGACGAATACGCCGATAATTGTCACGTATCTATCTTCTACGAAATCGTAACTAATCATGAATCACGCGGGACAGTAAAATACCAGAAGTTGTCACGTTACTTTTGGTACAAAAGGAAAAAGTTTCAGTGCCAAAAAACAATGACAAGTTGCTTTAAAGGATGTGATGTCATTATACCATCATACTGCACAAAAGATTTTGTGTGTATATATATATTTGTTTATTTGTTTATTTATTTATCTATTTATACTGTGTCACCAAATTAGTGGCCACCTTTTTCACCGGATCAACAAAAGCACAATTCCAAGGCTAACTAAATTAAATAGAAATCATATTAAACCCTTTATATATTGTCCTGAAAATGAGAGGTAGTTTATTTAAATCGGATGAGTGGTCTTTTTACAAATTCAACTTGAACAATAGTTGTTGAAAAATAAAGGTCACAAATGGGGTAATTAGAGACTTCGCTGAACATTGAAGAAGTTCACAATGAACAAAATCAAATTGAACGAAACATTAATAACGCAGCGAGTGTTCGATGTGTCCTCCATTATTATCAATGACCAATTGTAGCCCTGTGCGCCACTGCAAGGGACGTTTAGTTAACAAAGTTTACAGACAAAATATTCAAGATGGCGAACAACTTTGAGAGTGCATTTTAACAGCATGGAATAAGCTCGCTCAAGACACCATTTCTACAGCAGTTCACCAGTGACGCGCGAGTTTAGAAGACAAAGCCGGACTGATGAATAATTTGGACAATTGGATTGACCTAGTTTTGAATTATTTGCATTAGACTCTACTGAACACGTCTTGTTATTTCTGGGAAGCTCGAGACATTGTGATTAAAGAACATTTGCGAAGCTGAACATCTTGAAAGTAATTTATGCAGCAGTCTAAAAGATCTGTTATAAAGTAAATTTAGGGTTCTGTCAAAACCTTTTATATAATTCACTCACAGTTGCTACCTATAAATAATATATTTGTGCAGAAAGTACGAAAAAGGGTGTCTTTAGCTTCGCTTATACAGAATTTTAAGTTTCTTATAATCACGTTTGCTTTAACACAATAACTTTGATATTGTTTCCTTATGTCTGAGTCGTCACTCATAGATCTGGTGATAGTCTGACTCAGACACCTAAATTCTCGTACCTGCTCTATTGGTTTCAATCTCATTTTGAAAGTAATATTAGCTGTTTGTAACATTAAAATAATTATCACACGCTTCTGCAAATATAATTTGCAAATTTAAGCAATTTAACATCTAAAATATAATTAAAATATCATAAAATATAACAATAATTAATTATAAAAAAATATTCAGTCATCACACGAGAAGACCAAATACACTTTGTTAATTATTAGTATATTTAAATTAAACAAATTGCGGTCAAGACTGCAATGAAATATTGGAAAATCGACGCAAGTTCAAAAGTCGTTTTTGACACAACTTGATACAATGTGTGGGGCAAAGGGGGGCAATATTTGGCACTTGAAACCAAAACTATTTTCAAAAGATTTTGTAATTAACTTTTGAAACATAAAATAACTTTCTTACCTCAATTTCTACAAAATAGTCAAACGTAATCGATATTTATAAACAGTCTAATTATAAATATTGCGTTTTTTAACACCAATTGACACGAGCTGACCCAGTTAGTTTGTCGCGTCCGCTTATACACTAATGATAACATACCCGAGGGGAAAAAAAAAAAAACCCGACTGTGAGGCTAGTGTTTAGTAACTGCATTTATGTATATGGTTACAAAACCTATACTTTCATAGGTTCATAGGCTTCTTTTTGTGTGTGTTTTTTGCTGACTGTTTTTAATAAAGAAAAAAAAATCTCATATTTTTCCCAAAAGTAAGTCGATATTGAAATTTGGTGAAGAGAGACATAGGGATTTGCAGAGTGTTGAGTTTCAACAAGAGTTTCCTCCACCGAGAATTTACTTCTCATTCCCATTTTTTTTATTTTTTTTTTTATTATTAACCAAAATGAATATGGAAGTTCAGAGAAACGATTATAAACGGGATTAATGTTGCAGTTGCCAATGTACATTTTATAACTATGTACAGGGTGTCCCATATATATATATATATATATCAGTGCCGGCCTTAGGGGTGTGCGAACCGTGCGGTCGCACAGGGCCCGCAACTTAGGGGGGCCCGAAGATTTCATGTTCATCAGTTGAACATGAAGTTGGACGAACTCTCGACTACAGTGAATTAATAAAAGAATTTGCAGCACAGAAAGCAAGGAAAGTTCCCTTTCTGTGAAGAAGTAATATTATATATTTGTGTAATATTGTGTAATATATATTTGTGTATTAGCTTGATTTTTCTTTTCTTCTCAGTCATTTAAAACAGTAGATAGATTTTAATGAAAAGATTATATTTATTGTTACTTATATATACACCTGCAATTGGTTTATGTTTATTTTTATTAAATCTAGTTAATTCTTTTATGTTTTAGTATTCTTATATTACAATTGCCAAATATTCATTTGTAGTTGATTAAGTTATTTTCTTTTTTTTATATTTACAAACTTTATTTTGTGTATTTACTTTTGTTGAATATCCTAATTAAATTGAATTATCCTATTCCTAATTAAATATCCTAAGGCCGGCGCTGGTTGAAACCTCTTATGATAGTTGAAATATTTGATAATAATAAAGTAATAAGTAGTAATAATAGTAAAGGCTGTTGGTCTGTTGGTATTCTGTTACAGGTGCACTTGTATAGTTAAATTTTACTTGTTGTACTTCTTAACAATCACAATCTACTAAAATAAAATGATTAGCAATGAAAAACAATTTGACTTGTGTCATGGGGGGCCCGTACAGTATACTCTGCACAGGGCCCGAAATATCCTAAGGCCGGCGCTGTATATATATATAGGTGCTCCGCTATATATATGTGTGTGTGTGTGTAGGTCAGACTCGTGGCCCTGCTTCAAGCATTGGCTTGGTAAAGGAGAGACTTAACTGCGAGAGCGCACGGGAGCGCCGCTCCCGCACCTCCATTCATCCAAATTTTATTTATTTATTCTTTTTTAGTTGATACTTGAAAGGTGGAACCAAACAGACTGAGATGAAAGCACTGGATTCTAATTGTGATTTTAAATTTTTGATATTGCAAGTCTAAGTGAATTATTATTATTATTATTATTATTATTATTATTATTATATTCCTTAGAGCTCCTGCACCTTAAAATTTGCCACTACACCCCTGTATGTATATATTGTGACATTTCAGTTAAAAAAAAGTGTGTGGGTACTTATTTATAGGGTTTTCATAGTTACCGCTTCATAACAAAGAAAATGACGCGAAGATGTTTGAAGAAAACGGAATATTTATTATTCATTAGTATAAATGGTCTTTTAATCATTCATTTGTTTAAAGAACATGAAAATGCAATTTACTCAGTAAATGTTCATACAAAAACTTACCAATATAATCAAACCCTCTTATTTTGCGCATAGGCTTCACGTTTTCTCTTCACATTCACATCAGAAATGGGGAGACTATTAATTATTTACTTATATATATATATTAACGACATTATCACGATTTACTCCTTGAGTGTCTTTTCTCAAGAACTTCCACTCATTCATAAGGAATAACCTAAATCCCTTATCACTCACACGATCGTTTGTAGACGTTTTTCACCACTGAATCGTGTCCAGCTTAAAACCGGTTACAACCATTTAGATATTAATCAGCAAAAATCGGGGACTTAAACCGTATCGAATGTATTAATCGGTATTCAACGACAAGTTTTTGAAATTTTTCAAACTCTGATTGTCGTCTATTAATATGTAAACGACTACACTCGGCTTTACGCGGGGCACGATTCAGTGGAGAAAAACGGCCACAAACGGCCGTGAGATAAGGTTTGAGGCTCAGAGGAGTGAGGCTCTATAGGGCCTATGCCTTAGACTTGATAAACACCTTCTAAATTCCACCCCAACTAGCTTTACCTCGAGGATCTGTCTTAGGAATATTTTTCTAATAATACCCATATGATACGGGCAAAATTTTAACCATTTTTCAAGAAATTTCATCCATCTTTTCAATTCAAAGTCGAGATAAGGTCTCAACATTAAACTTACGTTAATTTACAAAAATTCTGAAGTCAAAAGTCGCTTAACTTTAAATATTTTTCGCGAACCTTTCGGTATTTTTTATAAGGTTTCGTTAGAGAACATTGGTCGGCTCAAATATTAAAACACTTTGGATTCTTTCAGGAATTAAAAGCACCGACAATTTTTTGGTAATTTTGACACAACTTAAAATCAAGCCTAATCCTAACTGCACCGTAGTAGGATCTAGACGCCGAGTGAAATAAGTTCCATACTCTTCATAAGAAACGTTAACTAAACTGATGTGACACCATTTGTGGGCGGATGTCGCCATATTTATTGAAGCAACTTATTAAAAATGCTTACCGTTCATGTTCTTATTTTTTGAACTATAAAAACAAAATAAAAATACTAAATCTTCAAAAATTAAGAAAAATAACGTGATGACGCCCTAAATTCGCCTTTCGTTACAAGCACGTTAGTAACAATTTCGCTTCAGAATTTGTGCATGATATTTGTTCCACGTGGAGTAGGTATATATATATATATATATATATATACGGTGTGTGTGAGTGTGTGTATATATATCACTTGAGGGTCGAAGAATGAGCACATACTGTAATTGACAATGTAATTTTATTTACGAAACATCTGGGTTTTTTAAATTTTGAAATCTCTCTCTCTCTCTCTCTCTCAGAAGCTGTTGGGTTATATCAGGAGACAATTTCAGTTTCGGAACAAGGAGATTGTGCTCTCTCTGTACAATTCCCTGGTTCGGCCGCACATGGAGTATGCTGTGCAGTTCTGGTCGTCCACCCTCAGGAAAGATATTGAGAGGCTGGAGCGAGTGCAGGCGAGGGCCACAAAGTTAATCCCTTCCGTTAGGCATATGGGCTACAATCGACGCTTACGCGCCCTGAACTTGTTTTCGCTGGAAACTCGGAGGCTGCGCGGTCAACTCTTCGAGGTTTTCAAGCTCTTAAGCGGGTTCAACGATGTCGATTTTAGAAGCATGTTTGGTTTAAATGATAACCCAACTCGCAACAATGGTTGGAAGTTGGATTTGAAACGGTTTAAGACTAGTGTGTGTGTGGGAATTACTTTACGTATAAGATCTGTGACACGTGGAACAGTTTACCTTCAGAAGTTGTGAACAGTTCCTCTGTGGATCACTTTAAGAAAAGGTTAGACCAAATCTTGCACACTACTTGAGAGTGTAGAAAATTTTCCCTGGCACTCGTTGCCATTGGTACCTCCTCGGTATGGGCCGCAAGGCCTTTTGAGGTACTTCTTTTCCTTGTAACTCTCTCTCTCTCTCTCTCTCTCTCTCTCTCTCTCTCTCTCTCTCTCTCTCTCTCTCTCTCTCTCTCTCTCTCTCTCTCTCTCTCTCTCTCTCTCTCAACAATCATTCGTTATGTTTCTTCGCTTTGGACAAACTTTCTCTAATGATGAGTCGCAATAGATTGAGAACGTCCCAGAAAGCGATGCGCAAATTGTAGAGTTCCCCACAATTTCTAAATAAATAATTATAATAGATTTCATATTAAAAGATAAAGAATTTCATAATGAAAACTGATACAAAAAATAACGACTGTTCCTTTGTTCCTTAAGTTTTATTCGAAAGATAAGAACATAAACGGAAACTGGATTCCTTTTTCGATGCCCACTGGCATCCTCTTCGGGTGGATACAGAAAAACGAGTTCGTTTTTCTGTATCCACCCGAAGAAGATGCCAGTGGGCATCGAAACTGTTGTGGAAATAGATTTCCTTCTTTTAAGATGAAAATCAAAAGAGCAACAACGAGTGAGGAAAAGGTCCATTTCGAGTGACAAACGAATTAATGAGTAATAATGTAATGGTAGGGTTGTTTAACTCCCTCGTAACGTCTTAAATGGTCACATGACGGAGAGGACCTACGAAAGCTTTACGTTGGATCCGAATTACGGCTAGCTTTATGGCCCTCCGCCAAGAAAAAACATGCGCTTGATTGTAACCTAATAAGTCAAAATGTGTTTGGATGACTTATACAAAATTTACAGACAATAATTACCATTGAATTCTATATAAGTCAATTTTTATAAATGAATGATTAAATTTGGTTGTTTAATATTAATTTGATTTTTGAGTTCCATAAATCTAAATGGACATTCAAATAATTTTCCTCTCTTTTTTTCAGATAAAGAAAAATTACTATAGAGATCCCTCAAATGCCATTCTCTGATGAAGCTAAAATAATTATTAAGCATTATAGGCTTAATAGGGGATATGAAAGTTAATGGCGAATATTATCAAAATGTTCTTTTAGTAAGCATGATTCCAGAGATGCGTGCTCCGGCAAATGGAGGTCATTTTGTTTTCAACACGATGGAGCGAGGGCACATACGACAAAAGACACTGTTGCTTATTTAAATGAACGTGTTCCCGGATTTATTGAACCAAAGAATTGGCCTCCGAACAGTCCTGATTTGAATCCTGTTGATTATGGGATCCGGGAAAACTTGTCAGAACGAGTTCATCGCGGTAAGAAATCAGAAATGTTAACCACCTGAGAGACGTTCTGATTGAACAATGGCCGAATTCCCACAAGACCAGATTGATTCATCAGTACATCAATTTAGACCAAGACTTCGAAAAGTAATAGAAGTTGGAGGAAACATATTGAACAGTATTTTTAGTTTGACATTTTAATAACAATTTTATATGAAAGAAATTTTTGGTTGTATAATAAAGAAAGTTTGAGTATTTGCGGTATCTTTAAATTCTATTTTTGAGTACGTGCTAAAATGAGGTCTATTCGGCTACTGCGCTAAAAATTTAAAGAAATGTCGTCAGATAAAGTTATTTTATTTTGTTAAAGTTTTATCAAAAGTTAAAAGAAATTATTGAGTTTAAAAAAGAAAAGTACGGACGCATATTTTTTTTTTTGGTGGACCCTATATAATAGTCTGGACGCAGACGTCTCCCATCCAACTACTCTCCAGACCCAGTGTCGCTTAAATTCTTCGCTGATCAACGGGAAGTAGTGTTACGACAATTGGCTACGACTAACACACACACATTGAGTCGTTAGAAACTCAAATTCGATTTAAATTATGGTATGCGAGAAAACGAATGGGGATCCTTGGCCCCCACAAACAATTTCATGAGGAGGGTTTCAAGCCATATTTCAAATACTTTGTAGCGGGCAACATTATCATTATGACTTCGTGGGCAGTTTCGAGATGCCAATTTAGCCTACATATGATGAGCAAACGCGAGCTTACCCACGATCTACTTCGCTGAAATTCGTGTCTATAGAAAGATAATTATGAAATGCATCAATAAGAATAATGTGCCATGGCAACTCTCCTCTCTCTCTCTCTCTCTCTCTCTCTCTCCTCTCTCTCTCTCTCTCTCTCTCTCTCTCTCTCTCTCTCTATATATATTATATATATATATATATATATAAGGCAGTGTTGTCTAGAGACATCCTGATGGAAAATCTATTTAGTATCTTGTCTTAGTTACTCCGTGACGTCACAGAATAGCTGCAATACAGAGCCGGATCTCTTTTTTTTTTTTTTCAGATAAGCAAATGAACAGTGCAAGTACAAGTACTCAAACCTATTGAATTTTGTATTATTATTATTATTATTATTATTATATTATTATTATTTCATTTCTAAGAATGAGAATTATTTAATACTAATTAAAAATAATATTAAATAATACAAATTTTATCAGCAGCAAGAAATAGGATCGCCCTAAGAATCTTAAGTGTTTGTGTGTGTGTGTGTGTGTGTGTTTTAAACTATATTTTGGAACTGAGACTATTTATTATAAATTCCAATTTCACAGAAAGGTGAATAAAATCCAAGTATTATTAATTTTTAAATATTAAACGACTTTGCTCCAGTTAATATATATATATATATATATATATATATATATATATATATATATATATATATATATATATATATATATATATATATATATACACACACCGTCTGCCAAAAAAAAAGGGTTCACGCTAAATACATCGATGGAATCAACATTTTTCAACAATCAGTATGAACTTATACACGTAAAGATACATAAAACATCTACCTGTAAAGCTCGACAAACTAATCAAGAATCCTTTATTTCCATTTTCACTTTGTAAATCTAATATATGATTTTTGCAGGGTTATAAAATATAGTGAATATGCCATTTTCAGAGGAAGATAAGATTATAATTAAGTATTATAGACTAGAAACTACTCTCCGAATTCCCCAACAAAGGTGGAAACTCTTTGGTGGTTTGGGAAAGCTTCTAAAGAAAATTGACGAGATTGGGAATATCAAAAGAAGAGAGCGAAGTGGGCGACCAAAAACTGTTCGCATACGAGACAGTATTGACGACGTCGAAGAACGTATATTAAGTCAGGAAAACCAGCCAGGAACCCATATGACACCAGCTCGCATATCAAAAGAGTACAGTTATCAGAAACTAGTGTGAGAAGCATAATTAAACAAGATCTTCAACTAAATAAACTTTTCAAAGAGTGCACGGGCAAAGATTACTCAAACTGATCAGCAGAAACGAGTTTAAAGATCCAACAAATCTTACGAGCGAGTAACATGTGATAAACTTTCAAAGGCTTTTTTCACTGAGAAAAGAGATTCACTGTGGAGCCACCTCGGAACAGTCAAAATGACAGTTTACTCGCACGTCCAATGTAAGAATGAAATACTAATAGCAGACTTTTGCAACCAGAAGTCATTTCTCAGCTAGTGTCATGGTGTCAGTTGGCATATCAAAGTTAGGAAAAACATCCATTCATTTTTATTGAGCCTGGTGTAAAAGTCAATGCTGAGTACTATCATAATAAAAACCCACTCTAATAGTCAGAGTTTATTTCGACAACAGTTTCGATGCCCACTGGCATCCTCTTCGGGTGGATACAGAAAAAAAGCCAGTGGGCATCGAAACTGTTGTGGAAATAAACTCTGTCTATTAGAGTGGGTTTTTATTATCATATTTTGACCTTCACGTAGAAAAAGTTAAGTTTTTTGCATTTACTGAGTACTATCGAAATACTCTGCTGTGAAACATGCTTCCCGAAATGCAAACTCTGGCCAACGGTGGTTATTATCTTTTTCAGCAAGACGGAGCAACGTCCCATACAGCAATAACAACTGTGGAATACTTAAAAAATAATGTCCCAGAATTACTTGAACCCCAAAATTGGCCACCTTACAGTCCTGACTTGAACCCTGTTGACTATGGAATCTGGGAAAATTTGGCACAGAAAGTTTACAGGAGCAGGGTGAGAAATGTTGATTACTCGCGTCAGCTTCTTGTGGAGAAGTGGGAAGAGATACCACAGGAGTAGATCGATCGAACCATTGATGAATTTCGTCCAAGTTTGAAGAAAATTGTTGAAACAGAAGGGAAACACATTGAACAATTTTTTTTAATAGGAATTCCAAAAGAGTAAAATGTTTTTGATTTCTTTTGTAAACTTAGGATTTAACTGTTTCGAAATTCAAAATCGTTTTTTTATTTTCATGGTTTTTTTTAATGGAGGCATTTACTATAGTTTATAAATCTTATGATGTATTTTATAACTAAAATGGGAATAAAAATATTACCAAAGTTTTACCGCCTTTGTGGACTCCCAGAATTCAAAACTGGAGCGATGTTCACCAACAAAATTTGTTGAACATAAACAATCCTCATTAAATCATTAATTTTAAATATAATAATCTGAAAATTGGTGTACATATGGGCACATGGTGTACTGTTTACATACTTTTGCTCTGTATGAGTTTCATTATGATTGGTTAATAATGTTTTCATGGCTGTTTTTAGAGTGAACCCTTTTTTTTGGGCAGACAGTATTTCAAAAAGAGTTATACAACTTTAATGTCCTGCCATTTCTTTGTTTTTCAATCTATACCCTTTTCTCTTTCAGGTTTTGGTGGTGTATTCTGATATTTGTTCTCTGGAATTTCTAGCTCCCCAGCTCAACATGACATGAGAAAGAGAGTTGACATGTGCAATTGGCTCAGTGACAGGATGGAGCGCTACTCAAACTGGATCAACCTGATCTGGCTCAGTGATGAAGCTCATTTCCATTTGAGCGGTGCCATCAACAACCACAATCAGGGCCGCATTTAGGGGGTGGCGCACCGGGCAAATGTCCAAGGCCCCGCGCCCGATGGGCCCCGCAAATTTCAATTGAAAAAAATTAAACGTCACGTATTTGCCATCTGCGACGAGTTTTACTTTTTCCGGCAGGCGGCATGGCATCAGGCATTCTAATATCCGCTTTGATGGTTTAATTTGTTGTTCTTGTTAGTGTTACTCATTTCTAATGTCGTTACTAACTTACTTCTTCTTGTTTCTGTTGCAGATTCATGATTTATGTTCTTATTGTTGGCATTGTAATACGTATAACATGGAAACGAGCCGTGATCGGGATCGAAGGAGGAAATATAAACCCGGTAATGAAAAGCGTAAGGATAAGAAGCGCAGAGAATAGTTTCTTGCGACGGTGCCGAAACTGACTAATTGGATTAAATCATCAGCAACTAAATCAGCCCCTTCAGCAGCTGCGTTTCAGAAGACGCGTCTACGTCAGTGCGTTCAGCAAGCCAGCAGCTGCCTCCACTACTTCAGCAGCTGCATTTTCAGGAGACTCGTCTACCTCAACCCCTTCAGCAGGCCCACCAGTGCCTCCGCTACATCAGCAGCTGCGTCTTCAGAAGACCCGTCTACGTCAGTGCGTTCAGCAGGCCCACCAGCTTCAGGACATGCAATTAATGACATTGGTTTGTGCCACAAGTGCTGACCGATGACTTGTGCAGTTCGCTGCCCTAATGAAACTCACCGAAAGTGAAACAGAATCCCAGACGGATCGTGGACATGTGCAACAGATTTTATCGGCATATGAACACAAACGAACTGAAAGGAACATTCCAAACATGAAAATAGCAATGAGAATATACCTGTATATGTTTGTCACGAACTGTTCTGATGAACGTTCATTCTCGAAACTCAAACTGGTCAAAAATTACCTTCGCTCCACAATGGGCCAGGAGCGCCTTTCGTCCCTAGCGCTGTTGAGTATAGAGCATGAGGTGTTGCAGTCGGTGAGTTTCGGACACAATCACGCAGTTTTCCAAACAAAAAGCCAGGAAGCGTCCTATGTAATATTCATTACAAATCTACACTCTATTTACAGTACAGTAAGCTGTACAGTTTAGCTGTTTATTAAGTGCATTACAACTGTGTAGCTGTTTATTAAGTGCATTACAATAACTGTGTAGATGTTTATTAAGTGCATTACAACTGTGTCGCCTAGTAGTGTAGCTGTATACACTGTATGTGTACATAGTTAAGTTATAGTCTTTAATATCACCTTAATAAGCCGAATGGCTTCCGCATGTGTGTTTTGTGTGTTAAAAAATATATCTGTTATGTGCATTACAAAATATTGTCATTCATTAACACACTAAAATAATACATCCCGAGAAATAGTTTTCCCAAGGCCCCGCACAATGTAAATGCGCCCCTGACCACAATAACATTTTCTGGGGCGCAAAACCACCTGAGGAGATCACTGAGAGGTGCCTGAAAGGGCCTAAGGTCACATGCTTCTGCGGTTTCAATGTCAGATGGGGAATGCTAGGGCCTTACTGGTTTGAGGATGACCTGGTTTATGCAGGATGGTGCTACCCCCATACAGCTGGTGACACCTTTACTATCCTGCGGCAGCTCTTCAGAAACCGCCTCATTTCCCTGGGTACCGCTCATGACTGAGCACCCCATAGCCCAGACTTGAACCCTCTGGACTACTGGTTCTGGGGGGCTGCCAAGGACTCTGTCTACGCCAACCGCCCTGCCACACTGGACGATCTGAAGCAGAAGGTATCAGACTACCTCCAGGAAATGCCCCCTGAGACCTGCGGGAAAGTTGGACAGAACTTAGGAGTCAGGATCAAAGCCTGTCTGAACCGCGGTGGGGCACACATCGAGAACGTCAATTACAAGGATTTTGCTTAACTCCATTATGCTTAACTGCATTTTGCTTAATTTTGCTTAAACTTACTGCCAAAAAAATATCATTTCATAAGCTTTCAAAAAATTCTGTTCACCTTCATGAGGTTTCTGGTTCTTTGTAAATAAACGTTTAAAATTGTATAACTCTTTTTGAAACGCCCTATATATATATATATATATATATATATATATATATATATATATATATATATATATATATATATATATATATGATGAATTTCACTTAAACACGTGAAATGATGAATGATATACAAACTCGTTTTTTTTCTGTGGGTTTGCATTATATATATATATATATATATATATATATATATATATATATATATATATATATCCTATTTGGCGGAGCTACGTGGTGACCACGTCGTAACACCGATTTCCGTGACGTCTGAGACGTTAAGTAACACTGAGTCTGTTCAGTGGTTGACCGTCCTCCGGTTTCCGATGATGTAGCGACCCATGGTTTAGGTTCCTCGCGCGTAAAGCCGTGAGTACCCTTCGTCACACGATCTTTGCCGTTAAAATGTTAATTCAGCTAAGAATATATTTAATTCAGAAGTCATCAGTGTAATGTAATGGTTGACCACCAATAAACTCTTCCTAAATACGAGTAAAACAAATTTCATGATTTTTACTAATAAAAGAAATATATATCTTGATAAACTTAATGTTAATGAAATCGCTATAAAGGAGTGTACCGTAACAAGATTTCTTGGTGTAATGCTAGATAAGAATTTGCGGTGGAGTGATCATATAAATTATATCGCGAAAAAGATTTCAAGGAGCGTTGCTATAATGTTTAATCTTAAAAATGTAGTCCCTAAACAAGTTTTATTGACTCTTTATCGTACTCTTGTTCTTCCTTATATAACGTACTGCACCCTTGTTTGGGGAAACTTCGCTAACAACGCATTAAATGGTATCTTTGTCATCCAAAAACGAGCAATAAGGTTATTATCTGATGCTGATTTCCTTGAACACTCTAGTCACAGTCTAGTGCATTATTTAAAGAGCTAAACCTACTAAAACTCAATGATATAATCAAACTGGCACACTTATTTTTATTTACGAGTGTAAGAACAAAATCATTAATTTGCAATGGGTAAATAGATATTTTGTAACTCATCAAAAAATCCACTCGTATCAGACCAGACATAGATCAAAGCTCGTTATACCTCAATTTAGATTGTCTTCATTTCAAAAACTACCCATTTTCATCGGATTGAAACTATGGAATGACTTGCATGCCGATATAAAAAATATTGTGAATGTAAATTCGTTTAAAACCAAGTTGAAATCCCGATTAATAATGGCATACTAACAAAAATCTAGGATTAATGTCCATTACTATTGTTTACTAATTATTAATTTCTCGTGCGTAATCTAGTATTAAAAACACATTTCCTGGGATTGTTCAGTTCTTATCTTTCGTGTATAATATTGGTTTCTTCGTATGGTATTGGTATAGTGCCTTCAATGGTGACCTTGTATTTGTCATGTCAGTAGTGATAATTTAAGATTAATACACGCTTTAGCTATTAACAATACTTATTTACTTACGTATTTATTTATTATTAATTAATAACGACTAGCTTTTTATTTTTAATAAGAGCCCAGTAAAGCCTAAAGCTTAGGGGCCAAATTAAATAAAATAAATAGTCGAGCTTCGCAATTATTCATGTCATTTTGTAAATTGTAAAACAAATGTATTTATTTTATTATTAATAAAGGTTATTCAATTAAAAAAAATAACTGAGATTAAATAATCCAAAGCATTATTGCTATTATTATCATTATTATTATTATTATTACTTGGCAACCAAAGAGAATGGTTCATTATCAACCATTTAAGTTTGCTGCCACCAAAATAAGAATTATACAGAGTATTTCTAAAGTCGCGCAACCCAATACATATATATATATATATATATATATATATATATATATATATATATATATATATTGGGTTGCGCGACTTCAGAAACACCTTGTATAAACACTGAAATCTAATGTTAACTAGTTTACCACGCTATTTAGTCGTTATAAACAAGTTTTCTTTTTCTCTGCGTGTAAATACAGGGTGTCCCATAAGTCCGGTTTCATATAGGAAAATTTACTTTAAATTTAATATATGAAAGTTATACATTAAAACTAAAACAAATGTTCAAATTGATGTCTTGCTTTGGGACCTTTTTTTTTTTGTTGCAAGTAGAATAACACTCAATGGCTAATAGTGAGTTACACTCCTGAGGAAAAGGCGGAGGCCTTTTCCTCAAGAGTGTAACTCACTTCATTGCCTCCGCCTTTTCCTTAGGAGTGTAACACACTTCCATATTAGCCATTATGTGTTATTCCACCTGCAACAAAAACAAGGTCCCTAAACAAAACATCAAGTTCAACATTTGTTTTAGTTGTAATGTATTAGTTTTGTAAATTTAATTTAAAATAAATTTTCTTATGAAACCGAACTTATGGGACACCCTGTATATAATGTAAATTTATCATTTCAAATATATTATTTTTCATAGTAATAACTATTAAGAGTAACTTTGGGTTAATTACAAAATAAGATTGTTGCCAAAATCTGAATTTGCCTTGTAACAGATATTTTACATTGCTGCTTAAGTTACCTCCAAGATGCTCAGCTTCGCAAATGTTCGCTAATCACAATGTCTTGAGCCTCCCGGAAGTAACATCAGTCTGGCTTTATGTTTTCTGAACTATGGGGTTCATGGTATGAAAATGTTTGTCTGTAGCTGCGCGTAACATTGATGCAATATTGCTATTTTCATTCTTCTACGTTTAGGTTTAGTCCTGTGAACCCCCTTGACCTTAATTGTATCAATTCACTGGTTGTGGATGCTTTGTTTTCGATACGACGCTGTAGAAGAAGCGTCCTCTGAATCTCTGAATGACTTTTTCGTCCAAATTAATTTTATTTTGTACAAGTCCGTGTCGATTGCGTCATGTTTTGCGTACTAGAATTATTTATACGCAATTTCAAGTGGGCAAACCCATTTTGTAAAATGGAAATTCTAAGAAAATACAATTTACTGAGAAACTGAGACCCAATGGGACTCGAACCAGCGTCTAGACGAGATAACAAGCCAACGCTTTAATTCTTTGAACCAACCCCAACTTGATCAAGAATAGAGTACTTTACAATAGAATGAAAGATTTCGGCGAGTCTAAACGGCCTCTCTCTGAAGTTTGGGATGGTTCTTGAGTTAAAACGTGTCTTTTTTTATATTTCACAGGACAGGTTCGAGTCCCACGAATTTCCAGTTTCTCAATAAACTCTTTTTTTTTCTATTTTTCCTTATATTTGGATGGCACTGTAATAACAGACATGCCAACCCTATGCTAGAAAAAACAGGAGTATAGCTTGAAAAAACAGGAATTAAAAAAAAAAGTTCATGAATTTTATTCGCACACTTCAAATACGATATTATAAGGGTATTATTCATTGCTTGAAGTGCTTGTATAATGCACCTTGAGCTTTCAACAATAAAGAATTACTGAATTGTGATTCATAACATTTCTGTCCCTGGCTTTGGAGTGTCACTTTTTGGACCATGAGGTCTGACAATGTATTGATGCCCATATTATCTTATAATATCTTATAATATCTCATACACTTGAATTAAGTCACCTCTCAAAACTCTTCTTTCTGGTTTTATCACTAGTTCATTTTTTTCAATATCAGGAAACTGGGTAAAAAAACAGGAGGTTTTTGACTCCTGCCAGGAGTTTTGAATTTGGTACAAAAAGCAGGAGACTCCTGTTTAAAACAGGAGGGTTGGCATGTCTGTAATAATTGTAGCTAATGAAGTCAGCTAAAGGAATTGCATTCTTATTAAACAATTTTGCTGTTCTGTCTTCAATAACATGAAAGTATTCGTACGGGTTTAGGATAAAGAATTGTACCATACATGATGAAGTTGCGATGTTGAAAACCAGCGAATTTAACTGCATATTACATTCTCCATTAGTCTAATTAACAGTACCCTCCAATGTCAACAGGTTGCAACAATGGACATCATAAAATTCTGTAACATTAGAATTTTTAGTGGAGGGGACTTTGGAAAAGGATGGCGAGCACTGTGCTGTGTCCAGTCCACCCCAAACTGATTTGTTATTATACGAACTTATATATTTATCCTGTATATGGTACAGTGTTCGAAACCTTATAGACCTAAACAATAAATCAGGATTAACTTTCAGGTGAACTCAGAGTGAAAGGTTTCGGTCAACAACGTCTCAAGCTTCAAACTTTATATTTTCTACTAAGTTCCTCCTCTGTGTTCTTACTATTAACATCATGTAAGTTCATAAAGTGTCACACTGTAAATCGTTTATTTAAGTGCCTTGTCGTAAATTGTAAAAACTAATTAAGTGTGATTGTGTATTAAAACAGATAAACAAACTCGAAGTGAGAATGAATTCAACTTAACATTTAAGATCTAAGAATAAAGCCACGGTAATCCTTGTATTAAATTTCGAGTAACTTAATTGCAGCAAACAAAATGTTAATTCTATAAAATATTAAGTATTGTTAAAGCGAGAAAGTCCACACTAATAAAGCGTTTTAACGATGGTAAACTATAGCTATTGTCTGACATGTTATTATTATTTTAGTTATGCTAAATAAGACCTGGAATTAATTTTATTTTTAAACCAACGTCGGTCACGCTCTCGACGTGGCAATTAACTGACAGTTAAATTACGTTGTTAGGTTGAAGTAGATTTATAGTTAGGTTAGATTATTACTTTTCGTTGTCGACAGAATGCCCGTCGACCATATAAGTCCTTTACAGGGAGTCATTACAAACCTCGCCTAATAATAATGGTAGTCAAATAAATACATGCCTTTTTAGGGCGTGCAATTATATCAATCAAATAATTACTTTATTACAATAAATATATAGAATTATGTCGATGTACTGATAGGTTAACTGAGGTATTTATTAAGGTCTACGTGATGAGTGAAAAGCATCAGGTCTGCCTAAAGATTGAAAAGCATCAGGTCTGCCTGATGACTGAAAAGCATCAGGTCTGACTGATGATTGAAAAGCACCAGGTCTGCCTGATGACTGAAAAGCATCAGCTCTGACTGATGATTGAAAAGCATCAGGTCTGACTGATGATTGAAAAGCATCAGGTCTGCCTGATGATTGATTTACAATTACATGGATATCAAAGATGTTAAAGCCATCTTTGATATCCATGTAATTGTAAATTATATCCTTTGTTTAAATTCTACTCCTAATACCAACTTCAAAATAAACACTATCAAAATCTCAATTTTAAAAGAACCATTTGTCATCAGAGTTAATCTAAATTCCGTTCCTTTAAATTTTAAGATCCTCCAAATGATTATTTTTACATTAATTATGGTAGCTGTAGTTCATTAAAACGTATTTCATGCAGGTGCTTTAAACGAGCTTTCATTTCTATACCTGAGTAAGTGTAGTCTCTAATTAAGGAGAATTCACTGACCTCATGATGATTAATAGGACGCTAATTTAATGAATTAAGCCATCCTAAATCCTGATCGATGAGATGTTTGAATGATTGTATAAATATATCAAGAAAATAAGTACTAACATGATCCTGTTTACTCCAAAACTTTACAGTCGAAATCAACTGTGTGTATATATATATATATATATATATATATATATGAGAGAGAGGGAGACTTGGATAAGCATACTAACAGTATCTCACACATACGAATAAACAATTACCAGAATACAGCCTACACAATGGTCCATTCATAAATCCAGAACACACACACACACACATACACATACACTCCATCTCTTCGTGGTGTCACTGAAAGCTCTTATTGTGTGAATGGTTTTATGAATGTAATTTGATTCACCTTAATTTTGGTAACAAGACCCTTTAAAGGCAGATATGTATATGGCGTCACTATAATATTTATTTATAAATGACTTATTTATTTTCTTACCATTTTGAGATGTTAAAGAAAGAAAAAAAGTTTTTTGAATGCAACCGTCTTTTGAACTAGCCTAGGCTTCATCGGTTTTCAAAATGATTATCAGGTTAAATGTAAGTTTGGGTATACGCCGTGTGTAAGCATGCATGCGAGAGGCTCTAACGGCTCAATTCCCGCGTTCAACAACCAACTACAAGGGCTTGCTGTTAATGCAACCAACCAACCAGTTTCGGCCACCAACCCCTGGAGAAAAATTGGCACTCTCACTTATATGAATTCATAAATCAGTGTGACTGGGACGAGACGTGATGACCGATGATGACCGTAGCATTACGCCTCAGTCGTCGTATGCGCAACGCTCGTACAGAGTTCTTAAACAATGAATAAGCAAAATGGTGGCTGGAAGGATCAGTTACGGGGCTCTCACTTTGAGTTAACCAGATCTCTCATTCCTCGAAACGTGAAACGATGTCTAAAATTTAGCCTCAATTATTCTCCCTTTTTCTCATATTTTCTGTACAATGGCGTTACATTTCAAATAAATGCAATTCTGGAGAGAAAAAAAAAAATTCATCTCAGTAACACACATAATTGAAACTTATTTAATACAATTCTTTCATCAGAAAATCTAGGTTACGGTTCCATACTCTAACGTGATAAATATATATATATTATACAGGGTGGCCATAAATTATTTTTTTACAAATTTTATTGAATTTTAGTTAAATCTGTAAACATAATTTATGGACACCCTGTATATTTAACGACACAAGAAAGGAAATGATTATGAATTTGACTGGTCATTGGAGTGTTATAAATCAAAACCATTGTTCTTTCCAGTGGTGAGGAAGCACGTACGGGAAGCCTCGTTCGTACGTTCATTCTCTATACACTTGGCAATGATGCTGCGAGCTGATCGTACCTGAAGGGATGTAATAGGGGAGTGAGTGGTGCTTTGTAAAAAACAGTGAAACGTTTCTTTCTATTACTTAATCTATTAACACGTATCAAATACATTGATAATATATATATTAGTGATGTAGCGGATGTCATTTTTTTCACATCCGCGGATGCGGATGAGGATGTTTGATTTCAACATCCGCGGATGCGGATGCGGATGTCTACATTTTCGTTATTTTTTAGGATATATTCGAGATTTGTTGTGTTTAACGTATATAATAAGTTATTATATAGAGAGAGCTGTAGCTATAATGTAGTATAATTGATTAATTGCACAATAATTGCTGTACTTTTCTCTGAACATATAAAATAATATCAAGCATCTAACTAATATAGAAATCAATCAGTGAATTCGTCTGCAAAATAAATTCGTTATATTTTGTTGAGTTTCAGCTACAATTGGAAACCATAATTGTGTTACCAGGATGCGGGACGTGAACCCAACTCAAATGCACCCACCGACCTCTTTCCCCAACCTCCACCCTTATAGAAGAGATCTTTAATTAGCTTGATAACTATTTATATTAAGTTTAAAGTTTTATTAGGCATATTTATAAATGAGTAATTAAAATAAAGTAAACTAAGATGTTCATCGTTTAATGTTCAAACTTAATTATAGGAAGGTTATGCTTAAGGAACATTAACTTTTCTGCCTTTTCTGCTGCCAGTCTGTTTCTCTTTTCATCATATATTAATCCAGCACTGCTAAATAATCTCTCGCTTGGTACGTTTGTTGGAGGACAGGCTAAATGTTTCCTTGCAAGTTTACTCAAGTATGGATAGATATTCTGCGTATTTTTCCACAACTAATAGGATTGTCACATGCAGCCAGGCGTTTTTCTTGGGATAGCTCTCGATCATTTTTACTACATCTTTTGACATCGCGTAGGTCTCGTCATTGCTGCTTGACTCAAGAAACTGAGAGACAGATTCTGTGATAGATTTGCTTGTTGAAGGTGTTGGTTCTGTCACTGAAACTTTTATTCTTTTGGTGGGTGGCGAAGCGACAGATTCAAGAGATTGGAGCTCTTCAACTGCTTTGCCAAGTGATGATTTAACTCGTTCTAATGTACTAGGTGAAAATAACTTAGCTTGTAACGTGGATCTAAGTAGGTTGCAAGAGAGTAACTTCATACAAGAACAGCCTCTCGTCTTGTCGCTTGCATCACTTTTGCGCACAATGAACTAGTTCTATTAATATAGTAGAATTTGATAATTTCCGCTTATTAATGACGTTTATCTCAACGGTCCACATCCGCAGACATCCCAATCCAAAGTGCGGATGCGGATGCGAGAAAATGTGCGGATGTTCCGCGGATGCGGATGCGGATGACCTACATCACTAATATATATATATATATATATATATATATATATATATGAAAGTCTCGAACAAATACAGTGTGATCCAAAAAATAATTTACTGGGCATTTTTTATCACCTAGTTTTTCTCTCACAATTCATATTCAATTAATTCAATTTCTGAAAAAATATAATAATAATAATAATAATAATAATAATAATAATAATAATAGTAATAATAATAAATTATTATTATTATTATTATAGTTTCCGTGGTTCGCTCAGTGAGAGCGCCACTCGGCATGCTGAGACTCCGCTGAGTCGTAAGTTCGGATCACAGTGCTACCCAGAGCTGTGTTTTACGTACATATTTACGTCGCGGCGAGGCGGCGGGCCGGTCACCCTCACTTAATTGACTCTGGCTAAGGTAGCATTGTCTCGGGCCCCTAACTCCCACTTCCTGGGGATATGGAACATTGGATCTTACCTGTACCTATTATTGTTATTATTATTATTATTATTATTATTATTTGCTCGTAAGTTTATCCGTAATTTTTTTCTTGATCGAAGAAGTGCCACCAACGTTAGAATTCTATTTTTCAAATGAAAACACACCCTGTATCTATACTGTATGTCTTATCCTCATATTCGGAGAAGGGAGCTAGCGAATCTTTCTGCTAAACAAGGGATATCAAACGTATAACTTCTTAAAGTGTTGCAGCTGTCATTTAGAGTCGATTAAAACTTGTTTTAAAGAAGAAAATCATTAGATTTAAAGTATTTCAATTTTGTAAGAAAGATTCGGAAAAGTCTTAGAGCACCGATCGTTTTATTTATATCTACTTATACTATCATTCTGTCTAAATATTCTACGTATCTAAATACTCTCCGCCTATCAAAATATTTGCCTGTCTAAATATTGTCTAAGTACTCCATCTAGATACTTTGCTGTCCAAATACTTTGTCTAAATACTCCATCTAGATACTTTGCCTGTCTAAATACTTTGTCTAAATACTCCATCTAGATACTTTGCCTGTCTAAATACTTTGTCTAAGTACTCCATCTAGTACTTTGCCTGTCTAAATACTTTGTCTAAATACTCTAAATATTCTGCCTACCTAAATACGTTGCCTGTCTAAATATTTTGTCTGTATACTCTACCTACCTAAATACTTTGCCTGTCTAAATACTTTGCTTTATAAATACTCTGCCTGTCTAAATAGTTTGTCTAAATATTCCATCTAGATACTTTGCCTGTCCAAATACTTTGTCTAAATATTCTAAATATTCTGCCTACCTAAATACTTTGTCTGTATACTCTCACCTCCCTAAAATACTTTGCCTGTCTAAATACTTTGCTTTATAAATACTCTGCCTGTCTAAATACTGCCAACTACGCCACGAAATGCCTTTCCACGAAAAAAAAATGGTCCATTCAATAAAATGTGGCAAAAGGTTTTGGTTTTTGGAAAGTGAAAAAAAAACTTCCTTTTCATGTTTTCATTTAAAAAATGTAAAAGAAAAAACAAAAAAAAAAACAAAAACAAATTAAATCGCAACTGCCAAGTTCGAAAACACTGATATCAAAAGGGAAATTGGATCTTACGTTCTCATAGCATAAGGGGCGGATTAGGTTACATCCCTTATTAGAAATTGACGCCCAAAAGGATAAAATAACCCTGTCTTAATTACATAGAATTGTGTTACAAGCTACCTATATATATATATATATATAATATAATATTATATATATATATATATATGATACACACAGACCGTGCATGGAACAAGGAACTCGTCTGGGATATACGGTCTGTGTGTATCATAAAAAACTCAGGGGACCATTCTGAGTTCATTCCCATATATATATATATATATATATATGTGTAAAGAAACGACGTTTGTATAGAAGAACGTTCCGCACAAGATGAGGAGGGAGAACGAACAATGAAAAATGAGGTAACCACCCGGGAATCGAACCGGGATCTTCCGATGCCGGTCAGATATGCTAACCACTACACCATGGGCCTTGATTAATCAGAAGTCGTAATTTCCTACATACGAGCAGAAACCAATGCCCTGAGGGGGCACCTCCCGCATGCCGCACATTAATTATACTGTGTGTTGTTTGCAGTTAAAATGTATATATGTGCGGCATGCGGGAGGTGACCCCTCAGGGCATTGGTTTCTGCTCGTATGTAGGAGAATTACGACTTCTGATTAATCAAGGCCCATGGTGTAGTGGTTAGCATATCTGAACGGCAATCGGGATCCCGGGTTCGATTCCCGGGTGGTTACCTCATTTTTCATTTGTTCGTTCTCCCTCCTCATCTTGTGCGGAACGTTCTTCTATACAAGCGTCGTTTCTTTACATTAATTATACTGTGTGTTGTTTGCAGTTAAAATGTGTATATATATATATTAAAATAAATAGTTTTATATCTCTTTATAATAATGATGTTTGGTGTTAATTAACTTCGTGCGTAACAGCAAAGGTCACGTGACTCAGAGGACCTGACCTGCAGCTTTACGCGGGATCCGTACCATCTACAAATTTGTACATCATCTGAACGCGGAAGATGGTCACCCATTCAATTACTGAACGGAAATAACGTCGCTTAATCGCTGATCTAACAAGAGGTGGTGCTGCGACGTGGCTACGACGTAGCCCTAGTTACAGGAAAGGGGGTGAGGAGGCAGAAGCGGGGGTGAGGGGGTTATGGACTGTATACCGAAAGAAGAGAGGCGCTCAAAATCGGATCTGTCTGAATAATAGCAAAAGAATATCATATCAAATTTCCATTTCCGAATCAGTTCGGGGTATCGCGGAAAGGGTTCAGGTCGGCCTTTATAAACAGGGCAGAGGGTATACGGATAGAGGGAAAGGAGGGGAGGGAGGGGAGTGACAGTTGTAATTCGAAGGTGCGGGAATCGATTCCTGAGGGAGAAAAAAAAAAAGAAATTTCGAAGTACACGATTGGTTGAAGAGACTTGCTCGATGTGACCCAAAAAATAAAGTTTACGCCGAGTGTTACCAAGCTCTAAATTTAGGGGTACTAACCTTATTATGTAGTAGGCCTACTATATTACGTCGAGCAGAATGTCCTTCATTAAAAAGAAAAGTATAGCTTCTCAAAAAAAAATATATATATATAAAATAAATATATATAAAATAAAGAGCTATTTGAAGCCCTAATTAAAAATTCATTTATGCGGTATATCGTTTTTCACTTTACACTGAGTTCAAATTCGATTTTTATCTTGACTCTCAAAACTGCAGTCAATCTATACAACGGTCAATTGTGGATAGAATATAGCGTCATACTGAACAGTGAGTGCTACATTTAAGGGCCATTCACACTTATCTTTCATATTCGTCGTCGTCGTCGGCCACTTGATAAGAATCGTCCACACATACAAAATTATTATTTACGTTATCGGTGGAATTTCGTCATCCTCTTTTTATTTTATTTTTTACCTGACCCCTCCACCCCCCCGCCAAGACTTAAAAACAAAGATAAAAATGTTAATTCGTTTGTTTTTTTTAAGATAAAACTATAATACCAAAGATACTGATATAATATGAATGAAAAGACGGGGTCTACTGGGTTCAGTAACGTCGTATATGTCCTTAGTCTCTGAGGTTACATTTAATGTTGTTCAATTATTTTGGCCACAGTTCGCAGTTCAGTGGGTGACACCATTTCCTTATAAGCAAAGTGAAGACACTGAGGTCAGGAGGGAAGGGGTTTAAACCCCGATGACGTTAGTAATGAGCCACATTAGTTGGCCTGAGCGCTGTGCCACCGTTTCTGGCACTCCTCACTCGTTACTGTTACTTCGATCTCAAATAGAATTTGGTGACGTACGACAGAACGAAGATTCAAACATCTCACTCAAAAAATTTACAACAGTGAACGACAGAGTTTTGAGCAGGGAGGAGATTATAGACGCCAATCAACCAGGGAAGTACTGCGTGGGGTTGAGAACGTTAGGCGGGAGACAGAATGCTGGAACTCCCGTTCCTCCTGTCACTGTCCTCCTTAGCTGATCTTTTTCCGCGTCTCATCTACGCTATGAGCAGCCCAGAATGCTCTCAAACACACACACACACACACACACACACTTCTCCTCTACTCCTCACTACACATACATGAATTTTACACACTACAAAATCATTTCATAATTTTAAAAAATGGCATAGTTAAAGCCCTTGATTTCGGCTCTCTTTTCCTTCTGTGGGGAGGGGGGCGTTTCTGCGGGAGTTCGCCCCTCCTTCCTGCATTAAAAAAAAGTTTAATCAGAATCGGAACAATGACGTCATAAAATGACGAATGTGGACGAGTGTGAATGGTCATTTACCACATAATATTATGAATTACGAGATTACAGTTGGTACACCATAAACATCACCAAAACAAAAAAAAGAGTGTAATCAGCATATGTTTGTTTATTTGTTTTGTAATTGTTTTTGGTGTGTGTGTGTGTGTGTGTGTGTGTGTGTGTGTGTGTGGTTTGTACGCATTTTTATATAGCCTTAATCTTGAAAATTTAGATATGTGCCTATTGCAAAACCATCAACGTTATATATTGATTATCGCTTATTAACTAATATATATATATCTATATATATATTATATATATATATATATATATATATATATATATAACCTTAACTTTTGGTAACTTTTAAGACTGAAGAAACCTTGAAATTTAAAATATAATCTTTTGAAAAGTCTTTCGAGCAAAACAACAAAACTTCAAATAACTCATGAATGTTTTTAATAATTCTTCATAAAGAATATTTGAAAAATTCTTTTTACAAATCTAATTGCAAGAATCGTGTACGTTAACGGAATGTAAACTGCTTCGTAATCCGTTACAGATGATCACCCAAAAATATTTACAAATTCCTTTTTAAACGTTTTTTAAAAAAAATAAAAATAAAAAAAAATAAAATTTAAACGAAATTCGATTTTTTTTTTTTTTTTTTTTTTTTTAACCTGTGAGGTAAACCCGAATTATTCATCAATGAAACTATAATTTTCACAAATCTAAATCTTGTATAACTTTTTTTTAATTCTCAAATACAAAATCGACTCGAATGCTGATAGTAATTGTCAATGCGGAGGTCGAAATAGGTCGAACGCAATCTTTTTATACGAGTCAAAATCTCGAACCACAACTCTTAGAAACAATCCAAAATGTCGAAACTCGAAAAAAAAAAAAATTAATGCACGAAATATTCTTCCTCTCATAAAAGGGTCAAAATCGAAACACGGATATAATTTCCAATTCAACCTAAATTTCACTGAAAGGATTCGGACCAATTTTGAAACGTAATCGAAGCTAAAATATGGACGTCACGTTTTCCAACTCGATAATAAACAATTGGGAAGCTCCATCATGTACGTCAAACTCTCACCTCTATTCTAAACTGTCCAACTTTGGGATAGTTTATTATTATAACTTCTCAATATGCAATATTCCCAATTGGTTTCTTCTCAAACTATCATAATTCAAAACTCTTATATATATATATATATATATATATATATATACAGGGTGGCCATAAAGTCTGGAAACTTAGAATCGTATTAAGGATTTAAGATAATGTACCACGGAGAAAAAGAATATTGTAATACATCCTCCTGTTTGTAGACTTTATGGCCACCCTGTATATATTAACCAACCATTTTGGTAGGATTATGTCACGTGAGGTCAAGTCAAGTTAGGTTCACTTAGGTTACTATATATACAATGGAGGTGATAAAAGTTTTAGCCGGTAAAATGAACGGAGGTCCTCTGCATGCGTTGTGCAGATAGGATTCTTCCCTAACCAAATGTTTTACTTGATGACGGAAAGAGTTGTTTTCTACTTTCATCCTACCCCCCCTAAACTCCCACGCTCGGCCGATCCCATGAAGACTTGGTTCAGGAATTTTTTTTTTTTAGGTCGTTGGGTGAATTAGTACTTTCAGATCTTGAATACTGAGCAAGTTTTCCATACTGGCACTAAACGAAGATTATTATTAATGACTTTTATCTCGTCTTTCTATAATACTTTTTTATGGAGTTTTTAATCATTTTAAAAATAATTTTCCCCGTATGTTATATATATATATATATATTATAATGTTTTTCTCGTCAGCATAGTTCCAGGAATTGTAATCATGACTGCTTTTATATTTTTTAACGCTGCTGGAAGATATTCTCCAGTCTACAGGGTGTCCACAACGTCTTGTCACTCCAGTAAAATACTAAAATGATTTGGTTTTCCTTTTAGACCCATTTGGAATGTGTGATAGCAGCAACTATACGATTGAACAACGCGTATTGGTTAGTAGTACCCGGGTCCATGAGCGACCACATAATGGCAAAAACCACTGAAAATATTCGTGCAGACTTCCAGGGCCGATTCAATCGTGCAGCTCCTCCAAAAAGGACTCTGTTCAGGTGGGAAAAGAAACTGTTCGCAACAGGAACTGCTAAAAACTGGCAGGCCATCTAAGTGATAAATGGTCTGAAAGAAAAACGAAAATCAGTTGGTAATTTACTGTAGTGACAAGACATTGTGGAACACCCTGTACCCCGTATACCGTTCTCTCAGCTGTTCATTTTGAGATTGTAAGCCAACCGATGATCCAACCAAGTTGCGAGATAGCTTTTCCGCCGTTGTGACCATTGAACGAAAGTACCAAAACTGTATCAAAAAAGGTATCAGTTACAGCTATTCTGCAAATTTTGTTTTCAACCCAAGTTCAGACTTCTATTCTTTACAATTTCCCGTGATAACTGCAAATGTGCGTCTGTATCCACAATACTATATGAAGAGCGAAGGAGGTAATGTTGTTCCTTATCGAAGTGAACTACTGAAGTTTTGGGAAACTCAATATATTTACCACTTTTCTTTATGGTCTGTTTCAGTGGTTCCCAACCTTTTTTTCGTATGGTTACCCAAAACCCAATTCTAATCCAGCTCCATTACCCCAATCATTAGATATTATTTTTATAATTTCTGGATCGCGTGTCATTACACCACAAAATAGTTGTCATTACCCCAGTGGGGTAATTTACCCCCTAGGTTGGGAACCACTGGTCTACTTAATTATAAATTAAAGATCCAGCAGTAACACCTCCTTTCTTTAAGTTTAGGGTAAGTATTCCACGGTAACACTTATCACTAACTTTATCAAAATCCATACTTATATCTCGTAAACTGTATTTTTTAGAAGAGTTAAAAAGCAAGCTCAAAACTTAAAAAATTCTTTCTTGTTTGCTTAATAGTTGCGGTAGACAACTTTCTCTTGTTTTTACAGTAAATGAAAAACGGGCAAGTTGACTCAAACTAACCAATCTAATTGGTGTCTTCTTTGACTATTAAAACTATTCCATTTGCTATATTTAAAGGTTAGGTTTACTCTTCTTACTTCTTATTTTAACCATTTTCAATTGAAAAATTATGAAAACTTTATTAAAAATAAGTTTGATTCTTAATACCTAGTCCTGGCCTGGTGTCTTTGTTGACTATCATTTAGTCTTTATACCTATTTTCATGTTTTCGACTGGAACAGTGAGTACCTTTTGAAAAGTAGTGTCAGACACTGTGTGATAGATACCCTGTACCCTAAAAACAAAAGCTGGTTAATTCGAGCAGTTTAAAGTTTTCTACAGCCTGGCTCCTATGAACAAATATTTTCTATTGTATCGTGTCCAAGTGAACACGTGTGTGTTTGTGTGTATGTGTGTTTCTGGGTTGTTTAACCACCCTCTTAACAGCAAAAAGGTCATATGACGAAGGTGACTTACAGCTTTACGTGGAATCCGAATCACGGATTATCTGGACCCAGAGGACGGTCACCTATGCAACTACTAACCAGACCCAATGTCGCTTAACTTCGCTGATAGACGAGAAGCAGTGTTGCAACAACGGCCACGACGTAGCCCTGAGGGGACATTAGAAACGTGCTATTTGCCCATGCTGCGTGTCGTAGTGGCCCTATTATATAAACGGGTATACAATATTTATGCAATAATACTCATGAATGGATGTGTTACCCTTTTCAACCAAAAATGTACAGTGGTTTTAATAGATTAATATACAGAGGGAGGGTTAATTCCATAAGAATCAAGGATAAGCGAAGAAGAAATATGAGGCCCTCCTAGGAAGAAGTGGCTAAGCGACAAAGGTAAAAAACGCTAGAAAACGGAGTTAAAGTTGTCAAATTTGAGAATGCCATAGCTTTTTAACTTTTGAAGATGTTTCGTCGAAATATCTTCGAAAGTCCAAAAGTTATAGCACTCTCAAGTTTGATACAACTTTAACTCCTTTTCTGGCGTTTTTTACTTTTGTCGTTTAGCTACTTCTTCCTCGGAGGGCCTCATATGAAAAAGGTGAAGAGCGGGACAGAGAGAGAAACAGTAACCCGGGCTCAACCAAACTTGTTTGATCAGGTTATTATACCGGTAGATGATCGAACGCCGGGGCTTACTAAACCCGGATGGAGGCTAGGAGGCCCTCTTAAAACATGGCAATATGCCAGCGACAGAACGCCAACACCTCCCACAGGATCAGAGAGAGAAAGAAACGCACCCAGACGTTTAAACGTCTGGTGAGACAAAACGTCAATCAGACATCTTGTCCCCTTCTCAATTTATCTATTGATATACAAATAACGTCCAAGTTGAAAAGTTTTTTCGGATCTTTTCAAGAAAACTGAGAATTATCGAATTACATCTCATCATCAATAAATTGTTAGTGTTTAGATTTAGATAAACAGACTGAGAAGCTCTTCGAAAGAATTAAGCTTTTCTTAAGTGGTCAATCCAGGGGCGGATTCAGGAGGGTAGTCTAGGGGAACACGAAACAGACATCATGCCTAGTATTTTATTTGATCCACATTCTTTTTATATACCATACGCTTCACCTGTGAAGTAGCAACAGGAAACAGGCTTCCTGTTCCTGTGCGTAAGCTGAAAGATATCAAAAACTCACATTTCCCTAAGGGGATGATGATCCACATTTAAATTATATTACCAGTATAATGCATACATATACAATACATTCATAAAAACGCGAACAGAGAGCGTACCTTCAGTGCCACGGTCTTTTCTGCTAGTGCTGCTACACAGTATTGCCAGATTAAAGGGAAAAATGTATATTAGGTATATACACGGCACTAATAGAAAACGATATTTTAGGAGGGACAACTATATACTGAGCAAAATGGCCTAAAATTTATCGTACTTGCGTGGAAACTGAATTTTATGGGCAATTTTGGAAAAATGGTGTAAAGCGTTTTATGGACCAGTAAGATTTCGACTTGGTCTCCTTTGGGGATTTAGTCTATGGGGCACGTGCCCCCTGTGCCCCCTGAATCCGTCCATGCAACCTGACATTTATCTTAACAGTTTTATAGACGACAGAGGTTGTCTTGCCTCAATTTATGGGGTTTGCCAGATGTTCCTTATTTTGTGTGACCAGACAGCGTCTCGTATCAAGCGTATACGAGAAGCAATGGAAAATGAACTCCAGATAGCAGCTTTAACTACTAAAGGAAAACTACCGCACGGTGACGGTACTGACACTTTCTGAAGTGAAGAAGTATGAGTATTTAAGTGTACACTCGAACAGTGTACAAAAATTGAGAGTTAACCGAAGTATTACGGTCAAATCCGAAAGTGTCCCGTATTCCAAAATTTAAAACTTAGCAACTCTAGCATCATATGACCAGTTTATGAAGGTTTTTCACTTTTAATACAGTCGAAGAGAATCAATACTGTATGTTCAGGTTAGGAAATATTTTTTTAATAGTTATTTAGATAACTTAAGCAGTCAAAAGAATTTGGACAGAGAGAAAAAGGTCTTCTTCATTCATGATTTGTTACTCTTGGCTTTTTTTTTTTCATTTTCTCCGTTGCCGGGAATTTGGATAAACTCCACGATAATTTGGAGAGCTTCAAACAGATATGCTTAAGGTACTAAACAATGTACACAGATACAGAAGAGATACAGAAAAGACAGACAATATATAAGGCAGGTATCGAGAACTCAAATAATCAGTTAATATTATTTACAATTAATAGAAATGAGAGGTAAATTTACGATTACAGGGTATTAAAAAGTGTGCAGTGAATGACAAGCTTTATTTATTTATTTTAATAACTTTTAACAACTTACCGTGTTAATAACAGTAAGAACTGATGTTACTCAGTCTGCATATAAAATAAAACTACCTCAATTTAACTCATTATTAGTAATAATGCTAATTTGTGAGGAAGAACAGAAACTGGACCAGAGCTCAGGCCAACGGACCTTTTCCAGTTTGTGTACCGTTTTTCATATAATTTATTTTTGAGAATATTTTTGTTAAAACTAACGAAAATATCACGACTTAACCTAACCAATTATCAAGAGCGTACAGTTGATCTATTAGTAAATAGTAAATACTATTCCAGAAACAAACAATGTTATAATTAATAATAGATCAACTGTACGCCCTTGATAATTGGTTAGGTTAAGTCGTGATATTTTCGTTAGTTTTAACAAAAATATTCTCAAAAATAAATTATATGAAAAACGGTACACAAACTGGAAGGTCCGTTGGCCAGCTAATGCGGCCCATTGCTATAACTCCTGTATTATTATTATTATTATTATTATTATTATTATTACCAGCATCATTGATTCGAACCCCCGACATCAGTGTTATCTAGGGTGACGCTGGCCTCATTATCAGTAAGAGAAAAACTAGGCAATTCTTGAGTAAAATTTCCACTAGTGTATTCAATGAAATACACTAGTTGCTAAGCTACACACTAGTTACTAATGACACGAGTTAAAAAAATTTATTCACCGTTTTAGCAAAATTAATTTAATTCACTTTATTTTGGTTTACATTTCCTGTTTTTCAACAACTTCTCAGGATCTCGGCGTTAAAGGGTTAAAGGATCAGAGGAATATACGGAGATATGATAACTGCGAATAATGTAATATAGTTTCATATTCTTTATATATCCTTGATAAACCCTCGATAGACATCGAATAAATATAAATAAATTCGACCTGGATAAAATACACTTCATTAATATCAAATACTGTACACGCATAAAATCAATGGAACTATAATGAAAGCTTTACCGGTTTGAATGTAATCCGAAACGAATGTCCTTTTTGAAAGGAACGCTACTCCTTGTGCGTAGAAATGAGCTGACATGTATCCTAAATTAGCCACAAAGAAAAAACATATAAATCCAATCTGGAAGCGAAATTAATGCTTGTGAAAGAGTCTATTAATGAACCACCTGTCCTATTGTCCTTCTACTTCCCCGACTACATTAAAGTTCTTCATTTTCCATTAAAAAGGAAGGTCAAGAAATCGAAAATTTTGCAACAAAAATTTCATGTATATAGAGGGTGTCCGAGAATTATCTGTACAATTTTTGGCTGTTATTAAAAGTCAACCATGAAGTGTAGAAATTCCAGTTTGTCCCATTTTACAGAAAATCTCATTACGTTTTTTCTGATACCAAGTTTTGACGAGTTTTTTAGAAATTCCAGTGTGTCCGAACATTATCTGTACAATTTCATCTTTTAATAAAATTTTTGATAACACACGTAAAATTCTTAAACAAGATTATTTAGAATCTGTATTTTCAAAAGTTTCTTTTATTAAAGTAACGTTGTTACAAACATTCGATATGTGCACCATTAGTGATTCGCAAAACATCCAATCGATACTCCAAATGTTGCCATGTACGCTGCAGCATATCCACATCAATTCGCTCAATAGCAGCTGTGATTCTTGCTTTTAAATCATCAATGTCTGTCACCCGCGTACATTTCTAAAACACTTGTCAAAACGTGGTATCAGAAAAAACTTAATGAGATTCTCTGTAAAATGGGACAACACTGGAATTTCTACACTTCTTGGTTGACTTTTAATAACAGCCAAAAATTGTACAGATAATTCTCGGACACCCTGTATGTAGAGGAAAATTTGTTTTTTTTTGTTTTTTTTTAATCCAGTTCGCTGAGCGCGAGATTAAAAACAGAAGTTGATGAACATCAAGTAAGTGTTTTTCCTGATTGCGTATTACAGTTTTTGTTGCCTTCCGTCGGTTTGGGAGGACCTTGAGGGGTCGAACCAACCAGTTTGCTTCTCCCTATTAACTTGGAATGGAATGATTTTCCATCTCCCATCAAAGACGTACGTACCATCTGTTTTCCAGTTTGAATTTCCATTTAGAGAAACGTTTTGATAATGTTTCGTCAAAAAGCTAAAGCTATCACTTTAAATAGCCCAAAACTTATACGTAACTGTACAAACTGACAACAACCTGCTTTTTGTCGGTGTTTGAAGCAATTTGTGCAGCAAATTACTCTAAACACTAATAATCTTTAATAGCATACCTAAACTTAATAGAATGATTGCCCACACACAAACATTGTAAATAATGCTACGTAATAAATTCCAAAGGACAGCTGTATAATGATAATTTATTAAATAATTACATGGAGATTATGACATGTTATTAAATAAAATGATGTTTGTTTTTAATAATCGAGAAGAGGGAGGGAAAATGGGATCAGTGTAGCTGATATCCCTTCATCTTTGACCGAAAACAAATAGGTATTAAAATGTATTTTAAGGACCTCTTTTTTTATATTAATTATATCTAATTAAAATGCAGCAAATACTGAAAAATAATTTAATCTCTTATATTTACTTTGTAAAGAAGAAATTATATTTAATTCTTTCGTAATCTCCCTCGCTTCGACAAGAACGTATCATCTCTCAATGCCTTTTCTCTCTTCAAACAACAGACGAATATTATTTTTATATTTAGAAAAAAGTCCAACCCGTACACATATATATACACACTGTAGATAGATAGATAGATACAAAAAAAAAATATATATATATATATATATATACACACACACACACACACACACACGTGTGTGTGTGTGAGTGAGGTCCTGATATAGACATAAAGGGTATACAATTACAGGTGCAACCTACAGGTATAAGTTACAGGAATAACAACCATCTAACCTGTATACAGGTAGCCTCGCTAATGGGATAATAGTATCAGTTTCGCAACAGGTAGGATTACTAATGCGAAATGAAATTGGATAGCAGCGTAGGATGAACCAGGTAATGCTATATCACTAATTTACTAAATTAAACTTATTTTCCAATTAATTACAAAAGGGGTCGGATTTACAATTAATAATTAAAGTTGAATTTTCAATTATTATTATTATATTATAAAATAATTATGATCGAGAGAGCAAACCATTAATTGGTCTTTTTTTCACTTTTAGTATTTCATTTTATTAATACCTTGATAATGAAGTGAAGACTATATATATATATATATATATATTTGGCAATGATTCTGCGAGCTGCTCGTAACCTAAATGAGCGTGCATGGGCGGAGCGGCACTTTGTAAAACAGTGAAGCTTTCACTTTCTTTCTAAGATTTAATCTATACACAACCTGCGTCGTACGAGTCGATGAAAGTGTATACAGGGTGTTCCACAAGTTCCTTTACCTTCACCCTATTCTAAGAGGAAAAAGTTCAGAGGTAAAGGGACTTACGGAACACCCTGTATATAAGTAGATACACTTTCTTTTTTTTCCTTTTTAAATGGACTCGAACAGAAACCGCACGTATATTGTCTCGGTGAATAGTGATTACCAATAGCGATTAGGGGGGGATTTATAAACCCAAATTTAATTAATTAAAATTTTCTAGGATATAATATTCACGTATCGTATAAATAAATATGTGACATGTGACATCTTACATACTTTTATGGTATTGATAAAACTGTACCCAATACCAATGGTACTTTAATGTATTTTGTACTTTTTATCAAAAATGCAGCTGTGAAAGTATCGTGTGTGTGTGTGTGTGTGTGTGTGTGTGTGTCGCGCGCGCGTGCGTCAAAAGCACAATATCTTGTATGAAATATTATTCTATTGGTACACGATACATCAGTATTGAAAATGTGTTACGGTTTTTTTTTCTTTATATGTAACTTCTAAGTTTTAATTTTAAGAAAACATTTCGAAACAAGAAGTTAGTTGAGCGTCTGAAGTACCGTACTTGTTCTTTGTCATGCAATGATCACGCAGTTCAGTTGATTTATTTATTTTTGTACAAAATGAAGCCTTCCATACACAGTCGTGTATGACGTCATTTATCAACAGTTTAGTGTCGCTCTATAAATATATCATGGTTTTTTTAACTTCATTAACGTGGATAGGCTGATAACGGTATCGTTAAAGAACAGTAGTACTTTAACCTTCATATGAGGTGTATAGAATAGAAAGGGCGTACGCCCGAAAATCAAGTTTTGAGATAAAGCATTTATTAAAGTTAGTAAATGTTATTTACTCGTTAACGACTGAACCGAGTTTAATGGTTTTGATCTCAAGCCCGTATTGGGGGCGCGTCACACCCACGGAATACAGCGTGCTGATTGGTTACTGCGCGAAAACGGGATATCGGGAAACCGGGGGATACGCCTGTGCTATTCTAATGGCCTCATATGAGAAGTGGACAGCAGTACTTCTCGAGACAACAAGAGAATGAATAAAAACGTTCACGTGTGTTCTACAACACACGAAAGCATAGGCAATTATTTTTTTCTTTACTAGGCTTTCATTTCATATTAAAACGTTAAGCGAAATACAGGGTGTTTCTAAAGCCGCCCAACCCAATGTATATAACGTCATATAAATTGGGTTGCGTAACTTTACAAACGCCTTATATGTTTTGCAATTACTGGCAGGAAAAGATATATGCCATAACTTTTGAACTTTTGAAGATATTTCGTTGAAATTTGTTCAAAAGTTATTCCACTTTCAAATTTGATACAATTTTAATTGCCTTTTCTGGCGATTTATACTTTTGTCGCTTAGCCACTTCTTCCTCGGAGGACCTCATATAATTCTTATGTTACACAAAATACACAAATATGCAAACGTCATGGATTGTGATAATAAAAACCCACTCTAATAGACAGAGTTTATTTCCACAACAGTTTCGATGCCCACTGACATCCTCTTCGAGTGGATACAGAAAAACGTTTTTCTGTATCCACCCGAAGAGGATGCCAGTGGGCATCGAAACTGTCGTGGAAATAAACTCTGTCTATTAGAGTGGATTTTTATTATCATATTTTGACCTTCACGTAGAAAAGTGAAGTTTTTTGCATTTTGATTGGGAATGATCCGCAATAAAGATGTTTGTTTGTTTGTTTGTTTGTTAGTGGATAAAATACACAAAATTCTATTAAAGTTAGAAAGTTGAGCGGAAAAGATCGAATTGCGGGCAGGAGTCTATCAAGGTGAAATTTTAAACCCCATTTTTAACCTTTTAATTCTGGCCCGAAATGGGAAGTCATTCCGCGCGCAACCCTTCATTCATTCGTCTGCCGCATCGGGTTAACATCAGACCGGCATTATACCCTCAATCAAAGGTAAACGATAGTAACTGTGATAACGAATGAAGGGGAGATAATATTCTTTATCTTTTACTGATGTTCCAGATGGTCTCCTCAAATTATAGGAACCGAATTGGATACTAGAGTCGAATATATTAATATGAAATGTACCCCCCATTTATTACTACAGCGCATTCGAACGGGAACTACATTAATTAATGACATTACATGAACGTGCTTTGAACAAAAATAGGCAACATTTTGAACATTTATTATGATACAGGGACATCAATAAATATATTTCCCATCGGTTTACTCCTTTCAATATTTTTTCTGATATTTAGAAACTTTTTGGAAATCCTGTTATTGTATAATATAAAGGTCCCTTGATGCGAGCGATTTTCTACATAATTTCGGTCTGTACAATTTGAGCTCCTGAGACCTAAGGGGGGGGGGGGGGTTTCTTTATTTGTACATTTCTACGTTTAAGTTTATCAACAGAATTTAACAATGCATAAAGTTAAGTGTGGATATATATATATATATATATATATATATTAAACTGCAAACACGCAGTATAATTAACGTAAAGAACGACGCTTGTATAGGAGAATATTCCGCGCAAGATGAGAACGAGAGAACGAAACAAATGAAAAAATGAGGTAACCACCCGGGAATCGAACCCGGGATCTTCCGATTGCCGGTCCGATATGATAACCATTACACCACGGGCCTCACTCAATCAAATGCCGTAATTCCTCTACATACGCGCAGAAACCAATGTCCCAAGGGGGCACCTCCCGCATGCCGTACATTATATACATTTAAACTGCAAACACGCAGTATAATTAACGTAAAGAACGACGCTTGTATAGGAGAATATTCCTCGCAAGATGAGAGCGAGAGAACGAAACAAATGAAAAAATGAGGTGTGTGTATATATATATATATATATATATATATATATATATATATATATCGGGTGGCCACAAAAAAACTTTACTTAATTGAAAGTTTAATAACTGCAACAATTCAAAACTTATGCGATTGAGATTTTGCACACATTAACAGATGCATATAATCTATAATTGCTGGAATTTTCAAATATGTAGGTTCTATAATTTTGTTACAGTGAACAATTTAAAAGCATATATCTAAAAATAGCATGCCTGGTGTGCATCTGACACGTACGTGCGCTAGCGTAGGCTAAACCTAATGTGAATTTGCTTTCTTTTATTTTTCCGCTAAAACCCCGCCAGCATGACGTTAAGTAAAAGTGATAAAGCCATCATAGAAGCATGTGTCAAGGAAAAAGGTTGGAATGGAAATAGGATTGTCCGAGAATTCCCCGCAAAGAACTGGACTCGTCAAAGTGTTTATAACTTAATAAGAAAGATAAAGGATACTGGATCAACAGCTAGAAAACCCGGCAGCGGCAGGCCCAAAAGTGTTTCAACAGAAGAAAATAAGGCTGCCGTGGAGGAACTGATTCAATCCCAGGAGAATACACCAGGAACTCATCGCTCCCAGAGACAGATTGCGTACGACCTTGGGATTTCTCGCTCCTCTGTACAAGGGATTGTAAAACGTTTGAAATTGAAGGCCTACAAGAGAATTCGAGTTTCTCGGCGTGATCAGAATGTAAGACAGCGTAGAAAGACCCGCTGTAAATCCCTATATGAACGCTACTCAGCTGAAGACGTGCAAAAAGTTGTGTTTACAGACGAAAAGGATTTCACGTTGGAGGTGGCCAAAAACAGGCAAAATGACAGGGTTTATGGTTCAAGGAAAAAGGACATTCCTCCCTCCAGGCTTTATCATGAAACCTCACGATTCAGCAGAAAAGTAATGGTATCGGCGGGAATTTCATGGAAGGGGGAAAAACACGAATTCATTTTATTGCCACAAACGAAACTAAAGTAACTCTGAGCGCTACATCAACCTGTTAGATAATGGGTTACTTCCTGATTGTCGTCAGCTGTATCCTGATGAGGTCTACATTTTCCAGCAAGATGGGGGTGGGCACCCGCCCATACAAGCCGAGCGACCCAAAATCATCTAGAGCAAGAGACCCTAATTTCATCAAAAAGGATGAATGGCCGCCTCAGTCTCCCGACTGTAATCGATGGACTTTCAGTATGGGATTCCCTCATGGTGAAGGTTTACGGCAGCCAGAAAGACAAATTCACCGAAGATGAACTTAAGGAGAAAATCAGTAGAGCATGGGAGGATATCACCTTAGATGAGGTTCGAAAGTGCATCTCCTCGTGGAAGAAGCGATTGAGGGCAGTTTACCAACAGGGAGGTGGTCACATGACCATTTGTTTAAGTAAATTTTGTTAATTAAGTTCAAATTCATTTTCTTCGGCATGCTATTTTTAGACATATGCTTTTAAATTGTTCACTGTAACAAAACTATAGAACCTACATATTGAAAATTCCAGCAATTATAGATTATAACTATCTGTTAAGTGTGCCAAAGCTCAATCGCATAAGTTTTGAATTGTTGCAGTTATTAAACTTTGAATTAAGTAAAGTTTTTTTGTGGCCACCCGATATACATATATATATCCATCCTGAATCGTCGTTCAAAAGCATCACAAGGTGAGGTAAGGTATACAGAGGGATAACAAAAGTAAATAGACACCTTAGGGTTTTTTTTTTTTTTCTATAGTTTTTGATTTGATAATTATAATTAATGAAAGTCAATAAGTAATAACAAATTTATTTAATCAGTATTTAGAATGGTGTTGGTTCCCCCTTTGCAGTGTTAAGCCAACACACGTTCTGGAATTCTAATGATGAGTTCTGCCATTTAGGTAATCTTGTAGTTTAACGTCACAAATTAGGTAGGTGTACTTTTAAGTTGTGTTTAAACGTCGCAAAATAATTTTGTTTTTATTTTTACTGTAGAAGTCATTTTAAACATGGCAGGACGTCCTAATTTGTAGAGATCGTTTTAAACATGGCAGGACGTCCTTAGAGAGGTCGTTTTAAACATGGCAGGACGTCCTAATTTGTAGAGGTCGTTTTAAACATGGCAAAACGTCCGAATTTAGAGAGGTCGTTTTAAACATGGCAGGACGTCCATAGAGAGGTCGTTTTAAACATGGCAGGACGTCCTAACTTGTAGAAGTCGTTTTAAACATGGCAGGACGTCCGAATTTAGAGAGGTCGTTTTAAACATGGCAGGAAGTCCGAATTTAGAGAGGTCGTTTTAAACATGGCAGGACGTCCTTAGAGAGGTTGTTTTAAACATGGCAGAACGTCCTAATTTGTAGAAGTCCTTTTAAACATGGCAGGACGTCTAAATTTAGAGAGGTCGTTTTAAACATGGTAGGACGTCCTAATTTGTAGAGGTCGTTTTAAACATGGCAAAACGTCCGAATTTAGAGAGGTCGTTTTAAACATGGCAGGACGTCCATAGAGAGGTCGTTTTAAACATGGCAGGACGTCCTATCTTGTAGAAGTCGTTTTAAACATGGCAAAACGTCCGAATTTAGAGAGGTCGTTTTAAACATGGCAGGACGTCCATAGAGAGGTCGTTTTAAACATGGTAGGACGTCCTAACTTGTAGAAGTCGTTTTAAACATGGCAGGACGTCCTAATTTGTAGAGGTCGTTTTAAACATGGCAAAACGTCCGAATTTAGAGAGGTCGTTTTAAACATGGCAGGACGTCCATAGAGAGGTCGTTTTAAACATGGCAGGACGTCCTAATTTGTAGAGGTCGTTTTAAACATGGCAAAACGTCCGAATTTAGAGAGGTCGTTTTAAACATGGCAGGACGTCCATAGAGAGGTCGTTTTAAACATGGTAGGACGTCCTAACTTGTAGAAGTCGTTTTAAACATGGCAGGACGTCCTAATTTGTAGAGGTCGTTTTAAACATGGCAGGACGTCCGAATTTAGAGAGGTCGTTTTAAACATGGTAGGACGTCCTAATTTGTAGAGGTCGTTTTAAACATGGCAGGACGTCCGAATTTAGAGAGGTCGTTTTAAACATGGCAGGACGTCCTTAGAGAGGTTGTTTTAAACATGGCAGGACGTCCTAATTTGTAGAAGTCCTTTTAAACATGGCAGGACGTCCAAATTTAGAGAGGTCGTTTTAAACATGCAGGACGTCCTAATTTGTAGAGGTCGTTTTAAACATGGCAAAACGTCCGAATTTAGAGAGGTCGTTTTAAACATGGCAGGACGTCCATAGAGAGGTCGTTTTAAACATGGTAGGACGTCCTAACTTGTAGAAGTCGTTTTAAACATGGCAGGACGTCCTAATTTGTAGGGGTCGTTTTAAAACATGGCAGGACGTCCGAATTTAGAGAGGTCGTTTTAAACATGGCAGGACGTCCTAATTTGTAGAGGTCGTTTTAAACATGGCAAAACGTCCGAATTTAGAGAGGTCGTTTTAAACATGGCAGGACGTCCATAGAGAGGTCGTTTTAAACATGGTAGGACGTCCTAACTTGTAGAAGTCGTTTTAAACATGGCAGGACGTCCTAATTTGTAGAGGTCGTTTTAAACATGGCAGGACGTCCGAATTTAGAGAGGTCGTTTTAAACATGGTAGGACGTCCTAATTTGTAGAGGTCGTTTTAAACATGGCAGGACGTCCGAATTTAGAGAGGTCGTTTTAAACATGGCAGGACGTCCTTAGAGAGGTTGTTTTAAACATGGCAGGACGTCCTAATTTGTAGAAGTCCTTTTAAACATGGCAGGACGTCCAAATTTAGAGAGGTCGTTTTAAACATGGCAGGACGTCCTAATTTGTAGAGGTCGTTTTAAACATGGCAAAACGTCCGAATTTAGAGAGGTCGTTTTAAACATGGCAGGACGTCCATAGAGAGGTCGTTTTAAACATGGTAGGACGTCCTAACTTGTAGAAGTCGTTTTAAACATGGCAGGACGTCCTAATTTGTAGGGGTCGTTTTAAACATGGCAGGACGTCCGAATTTAGAGAGGTCGTTTTAAACATGGTAGGACGTCCTTAGAGAGGTTGTTTTAAACATGGCAGGACGTCCTAATTTGTAGAAGTCCTTTTAAACATGGCAGGACGTCCGAATTTAGAGAGGTCGTTTTAAACATAGCAGGACGTCCTTAGAGAGGTCATTTTAAACAAGGCAGGACGTCCTAACTTGTAGAAGTCGTTTTAAACATGGCAGGACGTCCTAATTTGTAGCGGTCGTTTTAAACATGGCAGGACGTCCTAATTTAGAGGTCGTTTTAAACATGGCAGGACGTCCTTAGAGAGGTCGTTTTAAACATGGCAGGACGTCCTTAGAGAGGTCGTTTTAAACATGGCAATTTGGTACAACCGACGATCTATTCAGAAGCTACCTTTCCGAATTCATGTGTCGTAATAAATATAAACAGAAATGATTTCATCATTTCATAATTTGTAAATTTCTGGACGAATTTGCGACATTAATCTACGAGATTACCGCCATTCAGTCTTAAGGACAATGAACGCGGTGTCTATTTACTTTTGTCAATCCTCCGTGGTCACGTTTGAAATGTATTTATAGTCGCATAATGAAACTGGACAATTTAATGATAATGATAATAATAATGATGATCATCATCTTTATTGGCAGGAAATAAATACCATGAAAAAAAGTACAGAATCCATCAAGGTAAATTATTCTGAATTCTGAGAAGTTTAATTCAAGAGATATATTTATATACATAAAAAAAATATGACGAAGTATATAGTCTAATCACGTTTAGGGGAAGCGGGTGAGGTTGCCGGCATTCGCCCTTGGCCCCTCCTTTCTGTATAAAAAAAATATATATATTTATAGTAGCATAAGGAAATTGATCAATTTAATATGAAGTAAATAACGAATAAAAGCGTTACTTTAAAGCCAAAAAGGAGCTTCACTTTTAAAGGTTTTAATTACGTAAAAAAAGATAAAATTCTTTGGAAACGAACATATTTTTGGTATTAGTTTAATTCCGTAACTTTTTTTTACACGTTTCTTCCATTTGACGTATACAGAAGAGGGTTGACAGAAGTAAATAGACACCTCGATAATTGTCGTCGAGATCAAATGCAAAGCTCATCAATGGAATTGCCAGCAGCAGAACGTGTGTGTGGTGGTGGTGGGGGGGGGCCTTTACATAATGGAAAGAGGAAAGCAACACGATTACTAAATATATTCGTGCAATAAAGTTTTTGTTATTTACCGACTTTTATTATAAAATCAAAAAATATGGAAAAAAAACAAAAAAAACAAAGGTGTCTATTTATTTTTGTCAACACCCTGTATACTAATATGTAATTTATGTATAAATAATTAAATATCCAATTTAATTCAACTTCTAGTATTTGAGAATAAATTGAGTGTAGACAGCCAGGAACTGGCACAGCGCACAAGTTGGACGAATGCTGCCCATTACGTTAACTCCTCCATTATTATTATTATCAATCAGCACCATTGGGAGTCGAACCCCCGACCTCAGTCTGTTCACTTCGCTTATAGGAAATCAGTGTTACCCACTAAACTGCGGACCTTGGCTGTAATTAAGAATATTCACATAATAAAATTGCGCGCGAAATGTACATGATAAACCAAAATATATATATATATATATATACGGGGCTTCAATAAACCTTAGCCCCCCCCCCCCGCCATTGGCTTCCAAGACAGCCTGAATTCGCTTTGGGTAGCTTCCCAAAAGTGACGTGAATAGTTCTTGATCATTACGCAAATTGCTATAACAGTTTCAATGTGTTGCGTCATTGTATCCTTCGAAAATCGATTTGCTGCAGGTTCTTGAAACAAGAGACATTCAACCTTGTCCTTTATAACTGATCCAATGTGTTCACAGACGTTCAGGTCAGGAGAATTTCCTGGCCATTCTTCATTTCCAAAGAAATCGATCTCATGGTTCCGCAACAACTGTTGAGTGGCTAATACCTTGAAGCAGGGGGCCTTATCGTGCGGAAGTGTGACCTGATCGACATCCATAACATTGTTTGGGTTTCTTCGAAAAGGAAAGACATGCTGGGATAGAATGATATCACGAAAATACTGTCCATCCCAACTCTGACCATTTGGCTTCAGCACCCACATGAGCTTCTTTGCAGTGAACAAAACAAACACACCAACACAGTCTGGACCTTTTAATAATTCGCGATAATGTTTATTGTCATCGATTTCATCTGGTGTTGTGGCCCACACTCGATCATTTTGGTAGTTAGGCCGACGTGTTACGTAAACAAAAAATTCATCGGAGACAGCTAAATGCATGAAATCATCCACATCCCAATCTTCAAGATAATGGGCAAACCACATTCTGTCATCGATGTTAAGTTGAGTTTTTCTTGGCTTTGGAAGTTCATGCCAAGGCTTTAAACCTTGCCTATGACGGTACAGTCGAATGATCTCACCACTAACGATCTTTCCTCTCAACACTTCGATCTCTCTAGAAAGTTTAGCACAGCTGTTTTTCCGCTTACGCGTACCGCTTTCAATGATGTTCTTTGTTTCCTGAGAGAGTGACAAATTTGGGCGCCCAGATTTGTTTGTATCCATTTCACATTCATCCAAAGTTTTATTCCAATTTCTTTGACGAAGTCCTCACTTCTTCGCAACTTTTTGGCAACCCATGAACGTGTTATAAAGGTGGCTCCAGCATCACGAGCTTCCCGAAATGTTATTGCTCGTATGCGATCTATCACACGTTGCCTCTCCGAATCACCAATTAATTGAGAAGCCATTATATTATCACTTTATCAGCTAGAGTAATTTTAATACCTGCAATAAATAAAGAATTTTATATATTTTTATAATCACTAAAAACTATTTCGATATAAGTAAACATGTAAGCTGCAAATGGGGGGGGGGGGGGGGGGCTAAGGTTTTTTGGAACCCCTTACACGCATTTATGCTGTTTTACCCTAATATCTAACGTTTTACCCGTTTGGCCAATATATACTGAGTTACATTGTGCACATCCGATCGAATGCACACAACCAACAACATTATCCGGGCTATTCTTTATTAGGCGTGACTTAACAGTATTATTATACTTAAAGACTTTGGCATCAATGTAGTCTTTAAGTATAATAATACTGTTAAATCACGCTTAATAAAGAATAGCCCAGATAATGTTGTTGGTTGTGTGCATTCGATCGGATGTACACAATGTAACTCAGTATATATAGGCCAAACGGGTAAAACGTTAGATATTAGGGTAAAACAGCATAAATATACGTGTAGAACAGCTAATAATTCCAATGCTTTGTTTAACCATCTGTATAGATGTAATCATAGCTCATCAAGTGGGATAATTCTAAAGAGCTTGTTGAAAACAGATATAATTGAAAGAAATATTCTAGAATGTGCATTTATCCATTTTAAAAACAATTTCAATAACAGTGCGGGAATGTATAAAATTGACAATATCTTGTTAAAATTCCTTTTGCCTCTCATTAACTCTTGTTAAATATGTGCTAATTGTTTTGGTTTCCGCTACGTTGTATATATTATGGGCATCTTGCCTTCTCTCTTCATTCCCTGACGAGGTGTAGCTCTGAATACACGAAAAGCCTTGGAATCGTTTTTCTTTTTCCTTGTGGGTTTGCATCATTCATTCATTTCAGGTGCTTAATTATGAAATTCATCCATATATATATATATATATATATATATATATATATATATATATTCCCGTACAATCTACCTAAAAAAAAAACATAAACTAATAATACTTAAAATATAGACGGAATGACACTAATTAATAATAATAAAAAAATTATAATTAAAGCATAAGCCAAAAATATAAGCATGAATTAGATGACAGTTAAATATTTAAAAAAAAAAAATTTAAATTCCTTTTCTTGCCACTACATTTAAAGGACCCGAATTTATAATCTATACACGCTGTCGAATTAAAATTTCGTCTTTTAAATGAATTAGTTCTTAAAATTTGAAAAAAAAAAGTTAAAAAAAAGTTAAAATGGTTTTAATATTTTAACATAAATAATGAACGAATAAATCTTTCAATTTTAATGGGTGAGGTTTAACTTATTTTTATTTCATATACCATTGATTGTATTTTAGGAAGAACCAGCAAAGAAGGACAACAACCAGTATTTATAATGTTTAGGAGTGTTTATTTTAACCTCCTTCGTATAACGGGAAAGGTTACGTGATGGAGGGGACCTCTATAGACAGTTTTACGCGTGATCCCAATTATCTATAAAGGATCGCTACATCATCCGAACGCGGAAGACGGAAGTCACCTATTCGACTATTGAACAGAATCAGCGTCCTTTAACATCGCTGATCTAACGGGAAGCGGTATTGCGACGTGGCCACGACGTAGCCCACGACGATGTAATCAAGCCAGGTCGAAAGCTATTATAAGCGTCATCAAACTGTGAGTGGACCAAACTTGATTTTTGGGTGACCTCACATGCTATAGTTTATTTGGTTTGGTTGCTCCCTCCATTACGAGTACGCGGATGACCTGTGTCCTTCGTTTCAATTCCCCTTCCAAATTAGAAAGACATTGACTGGGAAGACGTTGATTGGGAAAAATTTATTGGGAAGACATTGACTGGGAAGACGTTGATTGGGAAAAATGTTTATTAGAAAGACATTGACTGGGAAGACGTTGATTGGGAAAAATGTTTATTGGGAAGACGTTGATTGGGAAGACATTGACTGGGAAGATGTTGATTGGGAAGACGTTAATTGGGAAGATGTTGATTGGGAAGACAAGCAAATCAAACGAAAAAGATCTTTAGTTTTCTGGCGCAAAAATGAAGACGTTCAGAATCTGAGGTTATGCAAAAGAAACAATTGCGTCGCCCCCTTCAGAAGCGTGAACGTCACTTTGACATGAAAAATAAACAGCGGAAGTGGGGATGTCACATTTGGAATAACAAGAGAGCCTTCCTCTCTCCCATGTGGGAAAATACAGGCCCGCATCGTGCTCAAGATCACTAAATGTTACAAACACACACAATTTACAGCACGAATACACAGTTTATACCCATAAAAAGCAAAAACATACCATATCATTCTTTACGTATGCTTAATTTTTTTACAACACTTGTGAACATCCACTCAAGTAGAACGACTCTTGAAATCTCGTTTACGGAGCGTAGAATCTTTTATGGTGTGCGATATCATTTAAATTGGTCTTTATAGGCCTATATCTTTTCGGTTAATAAATATCTTTTCGGTTAATAAATCTGGCAGTCTTAAGGTGTTTATTAGCAATCGTAGAGCACGAAAAGGCAAATGTGGGATATCGTGAAAATAGATATTTCATCAAACAGATAATAACGCGGCTCAAAATGTTGTATTGGAAGACTTTATCGCGCGGACACACATTTATTTTAGCGCAAAGTTAAATTTTACATTTTCATAAAATTCAGAAAATATATTTACATCAATTTCATTTGTTTACTTGGACGATTTGGAGTATGTTCCAGCGTGAATATGGGAAATCAAAGCAGATGCAATGTAAATTCCTATATACAAGCTGTCATATACCAATCTATTGTTACAGTGCGTCCAAAAAGTTCCTACCCACTGTGAATTACATCAACTAATTTCTTTAATAATTGAATAAACGTACTTTGAACTAAACGGTAAATACGTTGAACAATTATGATATGGCTGTACAAATAAATCTATTTCCCATTGAGTTACTAGTTTCAGCGTATTTCCCATTAGGTAGAGACTTTTTCGAACGTACTGTACACGTATGACTCAATAAAGTAAAACCACACACACACACACACATATATATATGCACTAAAATCACAGAATAACACGTGATCTTATTAATAAGCAAACAACCACAGGGAAAAGGAAACACGAAGTCCGAGCGCTTTCGTGATATATTCACATTATCAAGGAATGTGAATATATCACGAAAGCGCTCGGACTTCGTGTTTCCTTTTCCCTGTGGTTGTTTGCTTTATATATATATATATATATATATATATATATATATATACACACATTCCTAATATAAAATTTTATGAGCTTCTCTAATTCTAAATTATATTTGTAAGCATTACGATATTACGTGATGGCAAAGCTTTCTAAATTAAGCTTTAGTGAGACAAGTCAAAATCTCCTTTTCTTCTTAATAATAATATAATTATTCAAAATGATAAGGTCTAGAATCAAGCTTCATACTTAAAAATGCTTAATAGAAACGTGTCTCTACACTTCATGTGACATTTTCATCTGTCATTTATGACGCGTGTAAAGATGGGAACGTTCGTCTCGCGTTTTGCTGCTCAACATAAAATATTTCTGCGGTGCTAAAATTTAATTTATGAATACAAATGGTTCTTAAATTGTGAAATGCCAAATGTTTTGATCGCCTCGACAAAGACGTAATTTCAGTGTGGTAATGACGCGGCTACTTGTATTTATATATTAAATCCTAAATTCAACAAGGTTGATTTTGGGCATTGTCTATATATATATAATATATATATATATATATATATATATATAGTTCGGGGAAAAAGTTTCCCCTAGAAACAAACAAAAAAAAATTTAAACAATAAATTAATAATTAGTAATAGTCTTTTATTATTATTAGTGTTATTATTATTATTTTAGGGGGGAAAGGTGGGGGGGGGTGATGCTACTAAAACTTCCAATAACAAAACCCAGTCATTAATTAATGATTTGCAATATTTTGCTTCTTTTTTTTTAGAAATTTTGTTTTTGAGTGAACTTTTTCTTTAGAGAAATGTATTTTCTTTCGGCGGAACCTTAATTAAGGGTATTTACTCCATGGCTTTCAATTAAATCGGCAAAAATGTTACTTTTGACAAGGAAATGCCCGCGTTCGTGTGAATCTCAAGTATTTAGAAATCGTATCACTAAACTCAATGATGAAACTTCATATATCGGTATTCTCAATCTTTCATCTACTCAACCCGTCAACGCTGGAACACTCTTCGGTTAAGATTCGATAGAACACATCCACCAAACTCGATATTGATATTTATACAGCGAGATAGAGCGAAAAAAAACAATAATACTTTATTCTATACTAATTTTGGCGGAAATTCCTATTTATCGAGATATTTATTTTCGAAATTATTAAATTTTGGTGCCATTATTCACTAGTCAAACTATCTCGTCCCGTGACGTATGGAGTCATGTTATTATCATTAGCCATTCAGCGGCTGCCCCATTGTCATGTGATACTCCCGCGCGGGTCCAGTGGCTGAAGTTTGAATTCAACAGTCGCTTTAGAATGGCTGTCGGTGGTGGGAGCTCCCAGTCCGAGTGGGACGTCATCTAGGCCTAGGTTAGGTTAGGGGTACTACTTACCTTTCCGGGTCCCGAATTCATTATGGGGTACCCATGTCCGGTTAGGTTAATTGAATGCCCGGTTAGATCAATTGTATGCCCGGTTAGTCAACTGTATGCCCTTCACAATTGGTTAGGTTGTGTTATTTTCGTTAGTTTTAACGAAAATATCGAGACTTAACCTAACCACTTGTCAAGGGCATACAGTTGACCTAACCGGGCATTCAATTAACCTTTGGTGATATCCAACGCCATAAGCGATTATACCCGGGAAGGTAAGGTTGGGTCATTGTCGGGACCCGGAAAGGTAAGTAATACCAGGTTAGGTTAGGTTACTTTTGCCATGAATATTACTGACGAAAATATGTTTTTCTGGTGTATTTCATGCTATTTCAATTGATTCTGGCCTTTTCAGCCCACAATTTCCCTCTTCTTCAAAGCCCTTGGGAGGGGGGGCGTATCTCCATAACGGTGTGCTTGCGCCAAAAATGAAGGTCAGATTCAATTGAAACAGCATGAAATACACCAGAAAAACCTATTTTCGTCACTAGTTTCGGTGGATGTGTTCTACCGAATCTTTACCCAACCTTCTTTCCCCCCTGTCTATGATCCCCCCACCCAACCTTTCAAACGCAGAGTGTCCAGGTATCTCGAAAACTCTGGACCTTGATTTCGGCCCCTCCTTCTACTTCTTCTATGTGGATGGCATTTTTGCGGGCGTTTGCCCTTGCCCTCCTTCCGCATAAAAACAATTACGTACAAAGTAACGAGTCAAATTATATAAACGGTATAAAGAGACTTAATTTCATAATGACCGATTTATTTATTTCTTAAAGAAGTACGATTGTGCCAAAAAATATCAGCTTTTTTTAATAGCAGCAAAATTCCCAGTTAGTAATTAGTTTCTGTTTTATTCTATAAAATCTCAGAAAAAAGCTTAAAAAAATTATTAATCAATGGCTTTGTACTTTTTAATAATAATAATAATAATAATAATAATAATAATAATAATAATTTTATATATATTAGTTATTTTTTTTGCCTCAAAGGTATTTATTTAGTTACTTTTGAGGCAGGACTTTTGACTCACCTTGTATATGTCAACAAAAGTCGTAGAGTTTGAATAAACTCATTTCACTCATATGAGATTAATCTTTTTTTAACTTCTGAGACTTTTATAATACCTGGTGCGGCGGCATAAGTCGGTTTACCAAGAATAATGGAATCACCTTGTGAAGAATAATATTTATCATTTACTACAGAAATTATTCAAAGTGTCCTCCATCATGTTCAATACATACGTTGCATCTTTGAACCACTAAACAACAAATAGGGCACCACAGTTCTTTGTTATTATTCAACGTCTCGAACTCGAGCCCTTGGCGTATGAAAGTCTTCGTGTGATCGAAGTCCCGAGGTTTCTGGCCGTAGACTCTATCTTTGATTATACCCCACATTGAATAATCACTGTGATGTGATTATTCGATGTGGGGTATAATCAAAGATAGAGTCAACGGCCAGCAGAAACCTCGGGACTTCGCTCACACGATGACTTTGATACGCCAAGAGTTCGAGACGTTGAATAATAACAAAGAACTGTGCTGTCCTATTTGTTGTTTAGTGGTTCAATGATGCAACGTGTGTATTGAACATGATGGAGGACACTTTGAACAATTTCTGTAATAAATATTATTCTTCACAAGGTGATTTCATTATTCTCGGTAAACCGACTTATGCCGCACCCGGTACCTACAGTATATCTACTTGTTACGAGCGAATTGAGGCTTAGGCTATAACCTAGCTTTAACGCGCAGCAGCACGTTTTTAAGTCCGTCGTAGCGAGCATAAATAATATAATAATTCAGTGGTCGACGGTTATAATAAACACGCTTACAGGAAACCAACGGGTATAGGAGGGCGAGACGATGACGACAATTTTGAACCATCCACCAACAAAGAAGTATCGCAAGCTCTTTCGATGGTCTTCGTCGGTTTTCATGCGTCAAAGGTTCAGAAAATCGTGGCATGCAGGAGGCACAATCATTCATTGACCAAAATATTGCTTTCGATCGCGAGCAAATGTCAATTTAAGATTTCTTTTCTAAAGATTAATAATTATTGTCAATTTATCGTATCTCATAATTATTGTACAGTTTTCTTATTAATAAAGGATTTTCTTGCTTTTTGAGATATTCATTAGCCTTTTCTTGTAGAAATCTTGCACTGCTGAGCCACCTCAGATATACGAGTAGTAAACATTCGGATATAGTCAACTTCTGACCGGGAACCGACCAGTTTACTATAACCGTGGTCCACTGTAATAATAATAATAATAATAATATAATTCTTAGTGACTATTATATTATCATTTGGTAAAATATTGGTAATATGGCAATACTTCGCATTACTTTAAGTTTTAATTAATACAGTATAAAAATTTATGTAATTTGGAAAAGTTATCCAGGAAATCTGTAGAAAATTTGTCTTTATGAAAATGGGATTTCGGTGGGTTGGGGAATGGCAGTTTTCATGTTTCACTGGTTATTAAAAAACATTGTATAAAATTTTGTATTTGAACGTGTTTGAACATAATGATCACTATATTCTAACGAAATAATATTGGATGTGAGGTATAAAAATGTTTTTCTTCTGATTAGTCAGCCTTTGCAAAACAAATGAAACATGGTCCCTGATTGGGCAATTCATAATCTCTAACCCAGCATGATCTGAATACAGCACAAGATATGAAGAGAAGTACGGGTAGGTTTCGCCTCTGTAGACGGAGATTTTTGCGGGTGACAAACATTTTCAGACATTATTTTGTTACTATTCCGTGAGGATACCTATACAGTAACATAATTTAGAAAATGACTCCAAACCACAACGTCATCGACCTTCAACTGCGTACCAGTGAAATAATGAATTTTATGTATTTTTAAAGCTCCATTTTTAGATTAATAATTAACAAATGATTTTGGTTTTCAAAATATGTTAGTGAAAAGTCTTACGCTAAGAATATATATTTTATTAACTTAACTTTTATGTAGGGTAGTTTTGGCCTTTTAAAAATTCTTACTCTTCGCTGTTTTCAAACTAAATCACTCCTTATCCTAGATTATTGGAAGGATGTTTTCCTTACTAAATTTTCTGTCAATGATATCCATTAAGACTTTCCGCGTGAATTTCTTCCGAAGTCACTCCATAATTACGAAACTAAAACTCGAGGTATAAAAAATACCAAAAATTCATTCTTTCGTTCACCAGTTTTGATGGTACGTAGCTAAAGATTAATGATGTAAATTGTCTGTAATAATATATTTAATGGAAATGACAAAGCGAATGGCGAGAAATGTCCCAGATTAAGTTGATCATTGTGAAAAGGGTATAATATAATATGATTCGCTCTCTCGAATGAGGAGAAACGGTTGTACGCGTTTGAGGATTTCAACTTACGCGTCAGAACAGGTTGGTTACTTCCAGCATCATCTTTCTGATAAGAATTTTATATATATATTATATATATATATATATATATATATATATATTATATAATGTTAATACGTAGATCGAATAAATAGAAGCATTTTCGCTGCTCTCGTAAAGACGAGGATCAGAATCACGTATACGTGAGAAGTAAGTGGGTCATGTGTATATTGAAGCCAAAACTGGAGTGTGAACGTAACAGTTGAGAGAGCTATGTCGTCGCCACGTTGCAACATTATTTCCCGCTAAATCAGCGAGTTAAGCGACGTTGGATCTGTTCAGTGTTAGGATGGGTGACTGTCCTCTGGGTTCGGATGATGTATGAATCGTGATCAAACCTCTATTATAAGATCTCTGGGATCAAGTGTAGTTTACGTCCCCCTGTGGTGCCTGAATCCAGGACAAAAACTCACTGGACAAAAACTCACCAGACAAAAACTCACCGGACAAAACCTCACCACTTAAATGCAAAAGAGGACAAAATCTCACCAGACAAATGTTTTTGCAAAATCACTCTTGGGAGATAATTACTCTTCATTTTTTAAATTGTTCTGTTTTTAACCAAATCGATATGCTAATGTAGTTTTGGGCGCTGATTTAAAAAATAACTTTCTTTTTTTGGAGAAATGAAAAACAAACATGTTAGAGCACTTTAAATAATTAATGTGTTTTTAACGAAAATATCATGACTTAACCTAACCAATCGTCAGGGGCGTACAATTGATCTAACCGGGCATTCAACTGACCTAACCTGGCATTCAATTGACCTAACCGGGCATTCAATTGACCTAACTGGGAATTAATTTATAACGAAAGACTGGTAGGTTGGTGAAAAATTAATATTGATTGGTTAGTTAAAAAGAGAACAATTTGAAAGATGAACAATTTGAAAGATGAAGAGTAATTATCTACTGTACAATGAGTCTCAAATCTTGAGATCTTAAGATCTAGACTAGAGTGTATGTATTTCGCAAAAACATTTGTCTGGTGAGTTTTTGTTCTCTTTTGCATTTAAGTGGTGAGTTTTTGTCCGGTGAGTTTTTGTCCAGTGAGTTTTTGTCCCTGCCCCGTGGTGCCTAGTGTAGTTTACGTTCCCCTACATTATCCTAGTGTAGTTTGCGTTCCCCAACTTTGTCCGCGTATACCTAATCAAATAAAACGTTAAAACTAACGAAAATATTACGACTTAACCTAACTAATCGTCAATATATATATATATATATATATATATATATTATATATATATATATATTATATATATAAATTGACGATTGGTTAGGTTAAGTCGTAATATTTTCGGACCTAGTATGTTTCATGGACTGCTCTCGATTTTCCTACGAAATTGCAAACAAGGGCAGTCGATGACCCTGATTTTGTTTCTGCAATCGGTTTTCTTGAGAAACCTAACCTAACCTAATCGAGTTTCTTATACTATTGTTTTTTGCAAGATATCGCACTAATTGTTGTCATTTGTATGGCGTAAGCGCCACACCAGCTCGGACTTATTCAAAAAGATGTTGGAGTGTATTGCGTCGTTTCAGTAAATAAATTTATTCAATATCCAATAACATTTTTCTTTATCATTTCTCAAGAAAACCGATTGCAGAAACAAAATCAGGGTCATCGACTGCCCTTGTTTGCAATTTCGTAGGAAAATCGAGAGCAGTCCATAAAACATACTAGTCCCATATTTTCGTTAGTTTTAACGTTTTATTTGATGGATTCATTTAAAAAATGTTTCCTAAAGATCCTAGTGTAGTTTACCTAGTGTAGTTTGTGTCCCCTTTTGCGTCTATGTAAGCAAATCATCAAACACTAAATGGGCAGTCTGTCTGTCAGCTACGGGTAAACCCAAAACTTTAACGAAAATATTATACATACTTCAGAACAAGTTCACGCAGGAACAATTGGGAAAATTTTGGGAACAGTGTTTAAACCTTGCGGCACATCACTTATTCTGACCACCACCACTCTGACCACCACCACCACCATCACCACCATCCTTTCATAAAATCTTAAATTTTTTCTTGTGTTTTTCAAGGCATTAAGAGTTGTTAGCTCTGAATTTTTAGAGTGCTGTAATATTAAGAACATAGGTATTAAACTTTGTTATCCTGTTCCATTTTAGTGTAATTCACGAGGAATTTAATCTAAAAATAACCTTAGCCTCCCTCAACATGTAAATTAACCTAGTTTTTTAACAGTAAAAATGCTATTAAATTTCGTCTGATAAAAACAGACCAGATAATGCAGTTGGTTGGTTGTGTCTATTCAATCAGATGTAAACACTATGCTACTCAGTTTATATACTTGTAAATCAAACGGAAAAAATTTAGCTGTCAGAGTAAAACAACATAAATATGGTTGTAGAACCGCCAGTAATTCTTATGTATTTTTTAACCATATTAAACAACCAAATAAGTTTAATAACAGTCTGGGAACTTATAAAACTGACCATGAGATTTATAGGAGGAAATTGTAGACACCAATCGACCAGGGAAGTACTCTCGGGGGGGGGGGGGGGGAATGTTAGACAGAAGATAGGGAGTGCTGGAACTCCCGTTTCTCCTGTCACTGTCCTCCTTAGCTGATCTTTTTCCGTGTCTCATCTACCCTGTGAGCAGTCCAGCGTGCTCTCAAACACACACTTCTCTCCCTATTTCTCACTACATACACATGTATCTTACACACTACACAATCTTCAAAATTAAAAAAAAAAAAAAATGGCATCAACTTCAAGAGCCTCGGAGTCCCCTGGGGAGGGGATCATAAATGTCCCCACTTCTAGCTCTCCCCCCCCCCGCTGCCGATACCGGGAACACAGACCCAGGCAGCGGGGCTGGATTTGCTACCGCCCCATTCGAGATGTTCTGGACCTGTCTGATTCACTTTTCTTAAACTTCTGCAACATTCGCGGCCTTTTCTCAAATTTTCAATCTGTTGAACACCACCTCACCACCTCTCCTCCTCTAAACCTCATCTTCTTTTTCTCACTGAAACTCAGGTGTCTGGGACGACTGACAGCAACCCCTTTTCTGTACCCTCTTATTTTCTCTATACTCAATTTCACTCCAAAGGTGGATGTTGCGTATATGTACGCAATGACCTAACTTGGTCTCGTATTCCTGAACTCGAATCTTCCAAATTCTATACCCTCTGGCTACGGCTTACATGCCAATCTCAAACTAAATACATCTGCGCTGTTTACCTTTCTCCTAATTCTACTGACTATCCAAAGTTCTTTGACTACCTCACTTCCAAAGTGGAATACATTCTTTCCCGCTCTCCCTTTGCTGAAATCTCCATTTTGGGAGATTTCAATGTTCACCACCACCTTTGGTTTTCCTCCCATTTCACTGACATCCCTGGTGAACAAGCTTACAACTTTTCTATTCTAAATGACCTAGAACAGATTGTACAGCACCCTACTCGTATCCCCGATCGCCTAGGAGATAGGCCCAACATTCTGGATTTATTTCTTACCTCTCATCCTTCTTCTTACTCTGTGAAACTTTTCACTCTGTTGGGCTCCTCCGATCACAATATTATATCTGTTTCCTCTCCTATCGCTCCAATTCGGCCTTTGGATCCTCCCAAGAGGAGGCGCCTTTGGCACTTCGGCGCCGCTGATTGGGAGGCCCTTAGGCAGTACTTCTGTGGTTTCCCATGGAATGATTACTGCTTCCGTGGCCGGGGCCCTTCTGGGTGTGCTGAGCGCATCACAGAGTGATTCTCTCGGGCATGGAGGCGTACATTCCATATTCTATTCCTACTACTAATGCGAAAAAACCTTGGTTTAACTTTACTTGTTCTACTGCTATCCGCAACAGAGAGGAGGCTTTCAAAAAGTACCGTCGCCATCCAACTCCTGACTCTCACTCAGCTTATATTTCTGTCCAGAATCGTATAAAATCTGTTCTTCGACTCGCCAAAAATTCCTTCATCCGACAAAAATGTGAAAATCTATCCAATTCTAATTCTTTTCACTCTTTCTGGCATCTAGCTAAGAACCTCTTCAACAACTTTACTTCCTCTTCTTCCCATCCTCTTCACCATTCCGAAGACACAGTTACCGTCTCTTCTCCTGACAAAGCTGAACTCTTCGCTCAAACTTTCGCTTATAATTCAACCCTGGACGATTCCGGTGCTGTTCCTCCATCTCCTCCCCCCTCTGGCTTTATTATGTCTGAAAATAGAATCTCTTCTAAAGATGTTTTTCTGCCCTATCTGGGCTCAACTCTAGGAAGGCGTATGGTCCTGATGGTGTTCCTCCTGTTGTTCTTAAGAACTGTGCTTCTGTGCTGACACCCTGCCAAGGCAAACTTTTTCGTCTTTGTTTCTCATCTAGTACTTTTCCTTCCTGCTGGAAGTTCGCTTTCATTCAGCCTGTCCCAAAGAAGGGTGACAGCTCTCAAACCTCCAACTATCGTCCAATTGCTTTGATTTCTTGCCTTTCCAAAATTTTTGAATCTATCCTTAACAGGAAGATTCTTAAACACCTTTCTTCTCAGAGTCTTCTTTCAGATCGTCAGTATGAATTCCGCAAGGGACGCTCTACTGGCGATCTTCTTGCATATCTCTCTGACTCTTGGTCATCCTCCTTTCGAGATTTTGGTGAAACTTTTGCTATTGCGCTTGACATATAAAAAGCTTTTGATAGAGTCTGGCAGAAATCTTTAATTTCCAAACTGCTCTCCTTCGGTGTCTATCTTTCTATCTGTGCCTTCATCTCTAATTTCCTTTCTGACCGATCTATAGCTGCAGTTGTAGATGGCCACTGTATTTCTCCTAAAGCTATTAACAGTGGTGTTCCTCAGGGTTCTGTCTTGTCACCCACTCTTTTTCTTTTATTTATTAATGATCTTTTAATTCGCACTTCCTGTCCTATTCACTCCTATGCCGATGATTCCACACTCTTCACTTCTTCACCCGCTTCCCAAAGCGTCCCTCTCAACAGTCACTCCATGACTCGCGTAGTACGGCTATGGAGCACCTGACCTCTGTTCTTTCTGCTATCTCTGATTGGGGAGAGAAACCTTATGGCTTTCAATGCCTCAAAAACTCAGTTCCTCCATCTGTCTACTCGTCACAATCTTCCACACGACTATCCCCTTACCTTCAACAGCACACAACTCAATCCTTCCTCTTCTCTTAATATTCTTGGCGTTTCCTTTTCTCGTGATCTTTCCTGGAAAGATCACATATACTCTCTTTCTAAAACAGCTTCTAATAGGTTAGTTGTGCTGTACCGCCGCCGCGGTTTCTTCACCCCCACCCAGTTGCTGTCTCTGTACAGGGGTCTTGTTCGCCCCTGTATGGAGTATGCTTCTCATGTGTGGGGTGGTTCAAACCACACAGCCGTACTTGACTGGGTGGAATCAAAGGCTTTTCGTCTCATCAATTCTCTCTCTCTCTCTCTCTCTCTCTCTCTCTCTCTCTCTCTCTCTCTCTCTCTCTCTCTCTCTCTCTCTCTCTCTCTCTCTCTCTCTCTCTCTCTCTCTCTTCGCCGCAATATTGCCTCACTTTCTCTCTTTACTACGGACATTGATCTTCTGAACTCTCTAACTGCATGCCTCCTCCTTTAAGGAGAGCACACAGTACCAGACTTCCTACACTTTCTCATTCCTTTTCTGTCCAACTATCTAATGCAAGGATTAATCGATATTTTCAGTCTTTCATCTACTCTACCGGTGAACTCTGGAACAATCTTCCTGAATCCATCTTTCCTCCTGTCTATGACCTCCCATCTTTCAAACGCAGTTTTTCTAGACATCTCGAAAATCGCGGACCTTGATTTTGGCTCTCTTCTTCTTCTATGGGAGAGGCGCTTTTGTGGGCATTTGTCCTTGGCTCCTCCTTCCTGCATAAAAAAAATGTTTTAAACAACCTTTTTACTTAATTAGTACCTGTTAATTTTTTGTTAATACCTTATAACTATTTTGTTTACGCTGTATATATATACAATATATACGCGCATTCTACTTCTTGCCATCTCCCTTCATTCCCTGACGAGGTGTAATGCTGAATACATGAAAGACCTTGGAATCGCTTTTCATTTTTCCCTGTGGGTATGCACCGTATATACAGGGTGATTCAGCAAAGAGTACATTAAATTGGAGGATGAAATCCTTGGATAATTCTAAACCACAATGTCTCTATGGTAAAATGTCAGATTCTGCATAGTTTCCATGTTACAATACATTTAAGATGTTGTATTAATGAGAGTGAATATGAAGTGAAACCCCCGTAGGTTTTTGTAATTATTTATTCACAAATCTCTACAGTGTGACCCCTCTTTGTTACAACCTAAAGGAAATGTTCAAAGTTGCCCCCTTCTGCCTCACTGCAGGCCTGTACACGTCGTACCATTGAATGTCTGATTCCATAAGAGAACATTTTGCCCGAGCATCATGGGAATATCTGGATACTGTTTATCCCAACAAGTGCATAGGGCGTGGTGGCCCCGTTCCCTGGCCACCCCGCTCCCCAGATCTTAACCCTTTGGATTTCTACCTGTGGGGCCATTTAAAGACGTTGGTGTATGATACAGAGGTTCAAACAAGAGAGGAATTATAGCCACGTGTTCGTGACAGGTGCGAGAAAATTAAACATAGTCCAGGCATTCTGGAACGCGTCAGACATTCAATGGTACGACGTGTACAGGCCTGCATTGAGGCAGAAGGGGGCAACTTTGAACATCTCCTTTAGGTTGTAACAAAGCGGGTCACACTGTAGAGATCTGTGAATAAATGATAACAAAAACCTACGGGGGTTTCACTTCATATTCACTCTCATTAATACAACATCTTAAAGTATTGTAACATGGAAACTATGCAGAATCTGACATTTTACCATAGAGACATTGTGGTTTAGAATTATCCAAGGATTTCATCCTCCAATTTAATGTACTCTTTGCTGAATCACCCTATATATACCTTACCTTACAACCTTACAAAGGTTTCGCGAAGGTCAAGCTTGTCGGCCCCTCCTCTCGAGTTGGCCTGGTGGAGTTGGTTTCTTGTGCTCTCCACCTCACATAGCCAGGTACGCCCGGCTCATCGGGGATTGTTCTGAGCCAGGTCTCTAGTCTTCTTTTGAAGATGTCCACTGCAACTCCATTGGTGTTTCTTAGGTCTTTGGGCAACTGATTAAACAGTTTTGGTTCTCTCACCACAAAACTATTTTCTTTCAGGGTTAAGGATGTTCCTTGTCTCGCCTTCAATTTGGGAATACGACACAATCTACCGTTTCTACTTTCCACTGTTGTTTGGGGTTATAGGGTTTAGAGTAAGATTAGGGACTAGTTTCTCCATTATTTTCCAAGTGTAAATAATGGTGTATCTCTCTCTTCTTCTTTCCAGTGAATATAGGTCTAGTTCACTAACCTTTCCCAGTAATTTAGTTATTTGCACCCGTTGATCTTGGCTGTGAAGCTTGTCTGGATCCCTTTCACTGTCTAATGTCTTCTTTTTTATATGAGGTTGTTAGGACCGAGCAGTACTCCAATTTGGGTATGATCAGGGTTTTCAGTAGAGGAATCATTACATTCCTATCCCTTCGTTTAAAGGTTCTCAATATCTGTCCCGTTATTCTCTTTGCTCTGTTTACTGTTATCTTATTTTGTGTTTCAAATTTCGCATCATCTGTCATTACAACTCCTAAATCTTTTGCTTTAGAATTTCTCTGAATTTCCTGTCTATTTGGGGTATAATATTCCATGAATTTTAGGTCTTCTCTTTTTCCGTACCGTAACAGCTGAAATTTCTCGGTGTTAAATTTCATATTGTTGTCTTCCGTCCACTTGTAGATTCTGTTTATGTCGGTTTGTAGAGATCCTATATCTTCTGGGTTTCTTATTTTTCTACTGATCTTTGTGTCATCCACAAAGGATGTTAGTGTGCTGTCTCTGGTAACGTCCTCATCTATGTCAGTTAGCATGATTATGAAGAGTAGTGGAGTTAATACTGTTCCTTGTGGTACTGAGCTGAGGACCTCTGATTCTGATAAAGATACTCCTTGTACTGTAACGACTTGCAGCCGCTCACTAAGGAAATTATATATCTATTTCCCTACTTTTCCTGTTATTCCCATATATTTCAGTTTATGTATTATGATTCCATGGTCACGCTTGTCGAACGCTTTAGCAAAGTCTCTGTATATTACATCCTAGTTTTCATTACTTTCAAGTGCATCAATAATGTTGTTGTAGTGTTCCATTAGTTGTGATAGGCATGATCTGCCTGACCGAAACCTATGTTGGTTATCATTGAATTTTTTCCGAGTTTCCAAAAAGTCATAGATTTTCTGTCTAACTATTCTTTCAAATATTTTAGTGAGATGAGATGTAAGCGACACTGGCCTGTAGTTTTTGGCCTCGGATCGATCTCCTCCTTTATATCATATATTGGGACGATGTTCGCGCTCTTCAGGATGTCCGGTATTTCTCCCGTGTCTAGTGATGGTCCCCATATCCAGTATAGGGGCTCAGCGATTGCATTCTTGCAGTTTTTGATCAGTGTGGCATTCCATTTATCCAGTCCTGCCGCTGAGTGTGTTTTTAGTTTCCCTATGGCTTGTGTAATATCATCCGTCGTAAAGTCGAAATCCGTTATACTTTCCCCTTGTAGTTCTTTTTCAAAGAACGCGTTTCTATCGCATATCAATTTGTCAGTTTTTGGGATAATGAAAGATGATTCGTACTGAGCTCTTAATATTTCAGATACTTCTATTAGATCATCAGATAAAGCACTGTTCTCGTTTTTTAAAGGTCCGACAGTCGCATGGTTTTTCGACTTTGTTTTTGCGAAATTATACATATGTAGAAGTACTTTGAGTTAGCCTTTATCGCTTCTATAGCGTCGTCTTCTTTTTCTGTATGCTTCTCGATTAGTTCCTGCATAACGTCATCGATACTTTGCAGTTTATCATTTAATATTTTTCTGATGTTATCTTTACATTTACTTAATTTTGCAGTCACTCGTTTTCTCTTTCGAAACAATGCCCTCTTTTGTCTCTCGAACCTGCTTCTCCTTCCTCTTTGTTGTATTTTTGGGACATGTTTTTCCACAATTTCTAACGTCTTCTTTTCTAACGTCATTAGCATCTCATCCGTTGTCTTGGTCTCGAAAATGGTTTTCCAATCTATTACTTCCATGCTAGATGTAACATCTTCCCAGTTTATAGCTTTGGAGTGAAAGTTAAAAATTTCGAATTTGCTTCTTTCTGTTGTACGTGTTCTTTCCTTTCCTGTTGCATTTATATTAGTTGTTATGTCAATGATGTTGTGGTCCGATATCACAGTTGGGGATATTTCTACATTATCAATTAGATTACTGTTGTTTGTGAATACCAAATCTAGGCAGTTGCTTTTTCTTGTGTTTTCTGTTATTTCTTGCCTTAACATAAATTCATCAGCTAGAGCTAGTAGCATTTTTACCTGCTCTTGGTCTTCTCGTGTGCCCCCCTTGTCCTGGTGCATACATATATTTTTTCCTATCCTCTTATATTTCATGAATGGGAAATTAAAATCACCACAGAGAAAAATATTTGGGGTTGGAGAGTGTATGTAGATCTTTTACCCAGTTTCTTACCTCTGTAATAGAATCTGAAAATTTTGAAGTTGGCGTTTGGGGGTCTATACATTACAATTAGTACCATATTTAATTTTATATATATCAAGGTTGATTGATTTAAATCAAACGTTTTTCTTTAATCACCGAGATTTAAATCAGTATATGAATAAAAATAAAAAAATTATAAAACGCAAAAAACTACTAAATAATCACTAATACATAAACAATGGTAATGAACCTTGCTGTTTATTTTTAATAAAACAAGGTTATAGAATTTACTTATAGCTCCATTGATTATAGTGACAAATTAAGATATCTGTCTTAACCTTTGTTTTTTAAACATTAGTTAAAATCATAATAGCCACTGGCCTAAAGTGAATAAACATTTGTAGAACATATTTAGGATCACCTGAAGATCAAGGACCCCAAGCTTTCTTTAGTTAGCTTTATAAGGCTAATTAACGAACATATCACGACCTAACCTGACCAATCGTCAAGGGCGTACAGTTGACCTAACGATTGGTTTGGTTAGGTCGTGATGTTTTCGTTAGTTAGCCTTATAAGACTAATTAAAGGAGGCGGGGGCCCTGATCTTCAGGTGATCCCATATATATTATTTCTATAAAGCATCAATAATTAATTCACTGCCCAACACCAATTTTGCTGATTTAATTCTAACACTGTTTTTAGGTAACTTTGGTGTGCTGATTTCAAAAATCACCTTAGTTTTGCCTATCACGTCAGGTTTTCGAGCAATCAAATACGGATATTTTGGAGATATCGCATTTTGGCAGGGTTATGCCCAATTTTTTTTCTTTCAAAAAATAAGTTTTTACATACTCAGAATCAGCATGGAAAAGTAAACAATTGTGCAGGGAGTGAACTTTAATATACAATGGTAATATTGACACATAAAGTGATTAAAAGTGTTTAAAAAGCAAAAAATGAATCCATATTAAAGCAAGCACGGGACCAGTTTTCTTAACATGTCTTTTTTTTGTTTTCTTACTTTTCAGTGCTGATAAATTTTCTCTTATAGGATTCCTAGAATGAGAGATGTCAAGACAATCTCTTTGCAGGCTCCAGCAGTAGTCAAGCCATCATATGGGTATCCCATCGTCCTTGGTATCGTTCTTCCATCACTTTGATATCTTGGTGAACCTTTTAACCTTGCTCTTCACTAACATCACCAGATTTTCTGGAAATTTATCCAGGTGACTGTTGAGATAGTGAACTTTAATGCTCATGTTGCAACCCAACTGCTGAAAGTTTACAAGTAAATCCTTTACAAGGTCTTATTAATTTTCAGACTTTTTGTTTCCTAGGAAGTTCTAACTACTGCCACAAAAGCATTCCAAGCTCTTGCCTCCGTTTCGGTCATGAGTTACTGAACTGCGAATCTTTCATCAGTTTTCTTATCTGGGGACCATCGAATATACCAGCTTTAAGCTTCTCATCACTAAGACCTGGAAAGGCTGCACATATGTAATTAAAGCGATCACCTTCTTTATTCAAAGCTTTTACAAACTGCTTCATAAGCCCACGTTTGATGTGGAGTGGTGGAAAAATGATCTTTTCTCGATCCACCAATGGCTCGTTTACAATATTTTTATCTCCTACATTTAAATTTTGCCTTAGTGGCCACTTTTCCTTTACCCAATGTTCAACTTTGGCGCGACTATCCCATAAGCACAAGAAACATGGATACTTTGTGTAGCCACTTTGTTGGCCAAGAAGTTGACCATTTTCAGGTCAACACAAATCACCCATTTATGAACAACATATTTTAGCATCTCCAGCACTATTTTTATGTTTTCATATTCTTCTTTGCGTATTCCACAGATAAAATTTTAACAGCAAAACAGCTGTTAACAGGTCTCAAAAATCATCAATTTTGATAAGCGCCCTTCATGGATCACCCAAAATAGGCATATTGCATTGCACGAAAACCTGATGTGATGGACAAAATCTAAGGTGATTTTTGAAATCAGCACATCAATATTATCCAGAAACAGGTCTTAGAATTAAATCAGCAGCAAAAAAAAAAATTTTTGTTGGGCAGTGAATTAATTTCAATTTTTATTCCACTGATTTGATATAAAACAAATATTTCATTTCTAGAAGACATTTAAGGTCATCTGGTCATGAGAATTTAATTTGCTGACCCAAAGCAAAGAATTATGGAGTTAAAACTTAAATAAATAGACTATATATATATATATGATACACACAGACCGTGCATGGAACAAGAAACTCTTCTAGGAAAATTAAATCCACTATAGTCCGAATAAGTAATGGTAAATGACAAATACTATATTTTTTTTTTCATGATGCTAGCCCGACGTGGGCAACGGGTCACTCGCAAAGAGGTCCCAAAAAATATAGTTTCCCTCACCAGCTATCTGCAAAGCAGATAGGATCCAGCTTTGGGACAGGATCTAGGGTTTAAAGCAGCCTAGCCCAGCTACATTTAGACCTCAATATAAGCAAAAGACTCGCTGCCTTCACGTCAGATTGAATACATCAAAGAAAAAGGGGTAATTATTATATTTTTTAGACAAAAACCAAAACTTAAACCTCAACTGGCAGAATTGAGGTCCACTTTTCAAGGCACATAACATGTCCGTTTCATGATGGGATGAACTCAGAATGGTTCCCTGAGGTTTGTGTGTATCATAAAAAACCTCAGGGAACCATTCTGAGTTCATTCCCATATAATATATATATATTTTTTTTTTTTTTTTAAAGTGTGGTGGAGCACTGACAGCTGCACAAGTTTCAACAGGATAGCGCAAAGGAGTGTCTGATAAACGTGTCACAACATGTATACATCTTTTTAGAATACACTAAAGCGGTGGCGGGCGCAGTTTTCAGTGTCGAGGGTGATATATATATATATTATATAATATATATATATATATATATTAGAAATATCTTATAAAAGGCCATGGTTGAGGTAAAGCAAAATATGAATATAGATATAGTTTTATTTGCTTAAGTTCCAAATTTACAATTATATTTATTCATTTTAACGAATTCAAACATCAAGGTTGCGTTTGATCAGCCAGTAACTTATAATAATTTGGCGTGTAAGTCGTCACAGCTGAGAGACGTACAGTACACACAGTCATCAAGGTGCTTGTTGGTGAGCACACTTCTGTTTTTTTTTTTTTGATGCGTTTCATGCTTGAAAATGTTGATTCGCGCACATATGTTGATGCAAAATATGCATATTCAGCATTAATGCAATTTTCTTGATATTTGGAAGGAATGATTTTGAATAATTACATAAAGTGAAGTCGGGTCTGTAATATTAATTAGAAATGGCCTCGAGGGCGACTCCACCAAACCTTCCCGAGGGTGACTAGCATCCCGCGGGCGACCGAATGCCCACCCCTGCACTAGAGTATATATGTACAAAAATATGCCAAAAAATATGTTCTCAAATGGGAATAAGAGAAAAAATCAATTAAATTAAAAAAACACACAAGGAATGATATACAGTAAATCCTCATAATCTAATTTGCAATTTTACAGAACTTGACATTTCTTATCCAACTTCAAAGACGACTTAGCTGTTTAATTAACTAATACAATAGTTTGCTTCAATTACTTCATGTTATTAGTGCTACAGGAACTTATAGGAATGAAAAGGATCTTTCTGACTTGTTGTTTCAGTGTATCTTGAACATGGAGAAAAAATCAAATAAATCTGATTTAAATCAAATAAAGCTGATTTTTTATTTAAAAAAAAAAAAAAAAAAAATCACCAACCCTGATATATATATATTATTTATTTTAACTGCAAACAACACAGTATAATTAATGTAAAGAACGACGCTTGTGTAGAAGAGCGTTCCTTCTCCCTCCTCATCTTGTGCGGAACGCTCTTCTACACAATCGTCGTTCTTTATATATATACAGGGTGGGCCGTAAGTTTCCATACATAGGAAAATTTAAATTAGGTCTTCACGTGTGCGTCGGTATTTGGATCAGCAGTTTCCGGATGCTTGGATTGGTCGGCGTGGTCCTGTGGAGTGGCCTCCCAGATCCCCAGATCTCACCCCCCTTGATTTCTATCTTTGGGGGCACTTGAAGGCCATGGTGTATCAGGAAAAGATACGAGACATAAATCATCTAAAGGAAACGTATCACCAACGCCATTACAAGCATAACGTCAACTGTGCTAATGCGTGTTCATCAACAGTGGGAACACGTATTGAAATGTGTTTTCAAAACAATGGCAACCATGTAGAGCATATTATATAAATAAAAATGGTTGTCCATAAAAAAATGTTTATTTTTCCTATGTATGGAAACTTACGGCCCACCCTGTATATATATATATATAATATATATATATATATATATATATATATATATATATATACGGAGGAAAATAAAACGCGAAATAGTGCTCAAGCGTTTTCATCTAATGACATCCTCAGGAACACTAAGAGAGAGAGAGAGAGAGAGAGAGAGGAGAGAGAGAGAGAGAGAGAGAGAGAATTTTGGTTGAATCTTCCCACCTTGACAGTTACTGACAAAGTAAACTGCAAGTAATCATTCTGTCACAGTTAATCCAAAATGATTATTCACCACATATGTGAATATTAATTTGAAATGACAATTGGACTGCAAGAGATATAACTATTTTAATATATACGTTACAATAAAATTGTGGAAATAGTGATTTCATGAAATCCCTGAAATTTTCAGTAATAAGCTACCAGGGATTTCATGAAATTACTGAGGTATAAATATGTCGACAACACATTACAGGTTATTTTCATTCCTAGATCGCCCTTAGATCAGCCATGCGTGGCCGGCTCGAGGGCAGGAGGAAATCAGACAGCAATTCCCTCCTCACCAAATCCTGCAAATGAGGCGGGATGCTGCAGAGGGGTCGACCGCAGGTCGATCCTGAACCGTCATTCAAACTCACCTAAAGTAAGTATATATATATATATTCACTGGAAAGAAGAACAGAGAGGTACACCATTATTTACACTTGGAAAATAATGGAGAAACTAGCCCCTAATCTTACTATGAACACTATAACCCCTCAAAACAACAGTGGAAAGTAGAAAAGAAAGCCTGTATCGTATTCACAAATTAAAGGCTAAACAGGGAACATCCCCAACCCTGAAGGAAAATAGTTTTGTTATGAGAGGACCAAGACTGTTTAACCAGCTGCCCAAGGAACTAAGGAACACGAGTGGTGTTGCGGTGGACATCTTCAAAAGAAGATTAGACACCTGGCTCAGAACAATCCCCGATGAGCCGGGTGTACCTGGCTATGTGAGGTGGAGAGTACAAGAAACCAACTCTCTACTTCGCCAGGCCAATTCGAGAGGAGAGGAGACAAGCTTGACCTTCATGAAATGAGGAATCATCTCGCAAGGAACATTTGAAAGGTGTGTATATATATGTATATATATATATATATATATATTCGTAATACGGCAAGATACATGAAGATATGTATCGCTGATACACGATATTCACTGACATCTATATCAATACGATACACGTTGGAAGACCATTTTTTAGGAAAGAGGCGCGATACACGATACACGATACATATCGATGACATAGCTTTGATATATGATACTTTTTCCTATCAATAATTGTAAAATATATTTTGTTTAACGTTTAAATAAGACATAAAAGGTTATAAACAAATTAAGAAAAAAATACTTGCTTGGCTATGCTTTCGTGTGCTTGAGGAAAATAAGTGAGCATTTTTTTTAATCGTGTTTTTTCAATTGTTTCGAGAAGTACTGCTGTCCACCGCTGTTCACAGCAAAGCTGAAGTACTATTGTTCTTTAACGATACTATTATCAGCGCCTATCGACGTTATGGAAGTTAAAATCATGAAATATTTATAAAGCGAAACTGAAGTGAATGACGTCATACAGAAATGTATGGAAATGGTTTCATTGCGATCAATGCGTGACAAAGAACGAGTACTTCAGAAGTTTAACTAACTTGTTCTTTCGAAACGTGTACTTAAAATTAGAACTAGAACTTATTTAAAAAATTTAAATATTTTTAATTATGATGTATCATGTACCGATAAAGGAAACTGTAGCAATGATACATCTACACGATACTTGTACATTTGCGTTTTGATACCAGGTACCTTTCTACCAACTATACATTATGATTAAAGGACGGCGTCTAGAATCACTTAGATCAATGCAACTTAGTATTAGATTTACAACATGGATTTAGATCAGGCGGGTCTTGTTTCTTCCTTTTATTTATCAATGATCTATTAAATAGTATTTCCTGTCCTGTCCACTCCTATGCCGATGATTCCACTCTTCGCTTCTCCACCCGCTTCACAAAGCGTCCCTCTCAACAGTAACTCATGATTCGCGTAGGATGGCTAGGGTGCACCTGACCTCTGATCTTTCTACTATCTCTTATTGAGGCAGAGAAAATCTTGTGGCTTTCAATACCTCAAAAACTCAGTTCCTTCATCTGTCTACTCGTCACACTCATCCAAAGCTGGGCACTTGCGGTTTTTTTTGCGGTACTGCGGTACTGCGGTACTACCGCACTACCAAACCGGTACCGCATAACGCAGTACCGCAAAGGATCGCTGAAAGTACAGGCTGTACTTTCAGCGATCCTTTGCGGTACTGCGTTATGCGGTACCGGTTTGGTAGTGCGGTAGTACCGCAGTACCGCAAAAAAAACCGCAAGTGCCCAGCTTTGCACTCATCCACACGACTATCCCCTTACCTTCAACAATGCACAACTCGATCCTTCCTTTTCTCTTAACACTCTTGGTGTTTCCTTTCCTCGCGATCTTTCTTGGAAAGATCACATACACTCTTTCCAAAACAGCTTCTAAGTTAGGTGTGTTGTACCGGTTTCTTCGCACAACTCAGTTCCTGTCTCTGTTGTCCGCCCCTGTTTGGAGTACGCTTCTCATGTATGGGGTGGCTTAACCCACACATTTCTACTTGACCGGGTGGAATCAAAGGCTTTTCGTCTCATCAATTCCCCACCTCTTACTACTTACTGTTTTCAATCCCTCTCTCTTCGCCGCGATGTTATCTCACCCTCTCTTTACAATTGCTATTATAACGGACACTGTTCATCTGAACTCTCTAACTGCATACCTCCTCCTCTAAGGAAAACACGCCGTACCAGACTTTCGACACATTCTCATTCCTTTGCTGTCCAACTCTCTTACGCAAGGGTTAATCGGTACTTTCAATCTTTCATACTCAACCGGTCAACTCTGGGACAATGTTCCTCGATCCATCTTTCCTGCTGTCTATGACCTTCAATCTTTCAAACGCCAAACGCAGAGTATCCAGGCATCTCAAAAAACCTTAGACCTTGATTTTGTCTTTTCTTCCTCTGTGGGAGGGGCATTTTTACGGGTATTGGCCCTTGGCCCCTCCTTCCTGCTTAAATATACATACATACCTAACCTTTGTTTAGCTTCCGCCGAATTGTTCATTCTGACGAAGGTCAAGCTTGTCACTCCACCTTAGACACAATTTAACGTGGAATCCGAACCACGCCCCACCAGTAGCCCAGCGTCTTAACCACTAGGCTACCCAGGGTACCCATTTATCTACCAACCAATTTCTTATATATATATATATATGATGATGAATAAAACCACGAAGGAAAGGAAACAGTGGTGCTCAAGCGCTTTCGTCTAATGACATCCTCAGGAGCACTGAAGTAAATAAAGAGTTCAAGACTATATATAGGTTACAAAACAAAAATATATATATATAAATAATAAATATAGAAATAAAAATTGTGGGAGGAGCATACAAATTTGTAAGGAAAACTACCAATTTTAGCACTTTGATAGATAATGCCTGAATTATTGGTAGGACTATTTTTTACTATAATATTTTTCACAATATTGTTATATGAAAATACTACATTAATATCCAAAAGTTTAAGTACATTAGTAATGCCTAAAAAGCCCTGGAAAAATGGAAGTATTAAAGTATTCTTTGACAAAGTGCGAGTGTTATTATTCACACGATACAAGGTTCGTTTTGCCTTGTTAAGACAAGATTCCATAAACGCAGGTGGGTAGCACAGATCACTTCCAATACCGTTGATTTTTTCCAATTCGGCATCGATGTATTCCGGACTGGCGATCCTAAAAGCGCGGAGGAACATTGAAGAAAATATGGCCTTCTTAATGGGGGTGTCATGTCCAGAGTAAAAGTGTACGTAGGACAAATTGTTTGTTTTTTCCCGATAGATACTAAACTTAAAACCTGGGCTTTCCCTATGTACACGCACATCCAAAAACGGGATTGAGTTGTCTTGTTCCACTTCTAAAGTAAACTTAATGGAGGGGACTTGATCATTTAACTGAAGGAGGAAGTCATCCAGGTCACGATTCATGGGTCAGATACACAAAATATCGTCGACGTACCGCAACCATGGGATGCCAACCCCCAGGATTCTCGGAATGTAAGTAATTTCGAAAAACTCCATATAAATATTGGAGAGGAGGGGCGACAAGGGGTTGCCCATGGCCATCCCAAAAACCTGTTGATAATACTCGCTATTGAAAGTGAATTTGCAGTCTTTGATGCAAAGTTTAATAAGTTCCAAAACGATATGTACAAGTAGTGGCAGGTCGTACTTATGTAATTCTCGGGAAAGTCAAGCATATCGTCAATCGGCACTTTTGTAAACAATGAACAAACGTCAAAACTGATCAATCTATCATTGGTTTCAGTGCGTACATTATTCAATTTTTCAGTAAGATCCATGGAATTTTTTACATGTGAATCAGAGATAGTTCCGAGAATGGGGGACAAGACTTTGACAAGCCATTTGGAGAGTTTATAGGTAATAGAGCCCACCGAGCTAATAATAGGGCGCATAGGGTTGGCAGGTTTGTGGGTTTTAATAAGACCGTAAAGGTAGGGAAAAGAAGGTGAAGTGGACATGAAAAGCGGAATTAAGTCCTTATGATCTTTGAGAATGCGTTTCAAGCCACTATTGAATGATTTGATGACGTCATCCTGCGGGTTCTTCCTAAGTTTTCTGTATGTGGCGGGGTCCTGGAGCAGCTCGTTCATCTTTCTAATGTAGTTCACTTTATCCATAATAACTATGGTGTTAGCCTTGTCTGCTTTAGTAATATGGAGCTCACCATCTTTTTTTAATTGTGAGAGGCTATTGCGAAAACGTTTAGGAAAGTTATCTTCGTAAGCACTATTCGCAGCACTATAGACAAGGCCTTTACGGTCTTATTAAAACCCACAAACTGGCAACCCTATGCGCCCTATTATTAGCTCGGTGGGCTCTATTACCTATAAACTCTCCAAATGGCTTGTCAAAGTCTTGTCCCCCATTCTCAGAACTATCTCTGATTCACACGTAAAAAATTCCATGGATCTTACTGAAAAATTGAATAATGTACGCACTGAAACCAACGATAGATTGATCAGTTTTGACATTTGTTCATTGTTTACAAAAGTGCCGATTGACGATATGCTTCACTTTCTCTCCCGAGAATTACATAAGTACGACCTGCCACTACCTGCACACATCGTTTTGGAACTTATTAAGCTTTGCATCAAAGACTGTAAATTCACTTTCAATAGCGAGTATTATCAACAGGTATTTGGGATGGCCATGGGCAACCCCTTGTCGCCCCTCCTCTCCAATATTTATATGGAGTTTTTCGAAATTACATACATTCTGAGAATCCTCGGGGTTGGCATCCCATGGTTGCGGTACGTCGACGATATTTTTTGTATCTGGCCCATGAATCGTGACCTGGATGACTTCCTCCTTCAGTTAAATGATCAAGTCCCCTCCATTAAGTTTACTTTAGAAGTGGAACAAGACAACTCAATCCCGTTTTTGGATGTGCTTGTACATAGGGAAAGCCCAGGTTTTAAGTTTAGTATCTATCGAAAAAAATAAAAAATTTGTCCAACGTACACTTTTACTCTGGACATGACACACCCATTAAGAAGGCCATATTTTCTTCAATGTTTCTCCGCGCTCTTAGGATCGCCAGTCCGGAATACATCGATGCCGAATTGGAAAAAATCAACGGTATTGGAAGTGATCTGTGCTACCCACCTGCGTTTATGGAATCTTGTCTTAACAAGGCAAAACGAACCTTGTATCGTGTGAATAATAACACTCGCTTTTTGTCAAAGAATATTTTAGTACTTCCATTTTTCCCGGGCTTTTTAGGCATTGCTAATGTACTTAAACTTTTGGATATTAATGTAGTATTTTCATATAACAATATTGTGAAAAATATCATAGTAAAAAATAGCCCTCCAATAATTCAAGCATTATCTATAAAATTGGTTGTAAACAATGTGATTCCTCTTCCATTGGTCAGACGGGAAAGGATTTGCACACGCGTGTAAAACAGCATCAATATTCCGTTAGAATGGGACAGTCGTCCAGTGCCCTTTTTGTCCATTTGTCAGAGTTATCCCATTGTATTGATTGGAATAATGCTTGTTTTGTTTCACTCTAGCAACATTGTTAATAGAAATATTCTTGAGTCTGCTATTATCCTACTTACAAATAACTTTAACATGAGCAAAAGTCTTTTTCAACTCGATCCCGTTTGTTTTGAATTCGTTCAGAATGGATTTAGACAAGAAGGGCAGAGTGCTAAAACTTTGGTAATTTTCCCTTATAAATTTGTATGCTCCTCTTACAGTTTTTATTTTTCAATTTATTTATTTTTATTTTTTTTTTGTGACCTAATATCATTCAGGTATTATCTATAAAATTGGTTGTAAACAACCCATTTGATCTTGTGTTGAATTCGGGCAACGTGCTAAAATTAGTAGTTTTCCTTACAAATTTGTATGCTCCTCCCACAATTTTTATTTCTATATTTATTATATATATATTTTTTTTTTGTAACCTATATATAGTCTTGAACTCTTTATTTACTTCAGTGTTCCTGAGGATGTCATTAGACGAAAGCGCTTGAGCACCACTCTTTGTTTCCTTTCCTTCGTGGTTTTATTCATCATAAATATTTTTCACGTGTTACTTTCGTGAAATAATTTTCATATATATATATATATATATTATATATATATATATATATATACAGTGTGTGTGTGTGTGTGTTGAGATAAAATTAGACCCAATCTTTATTTCATAATTGTAACTACTTCGATTTTTGTGTACAAGTATTTCAAGTATTTACACACTCAGATTTTGTCGATAAGGGGCAATGTTTATGCTGTCTGTTTTTACAGTTCCTTGTTCGTCATATATGTCTCCTCTCAGATTATGAGAAGCGAGTTTGTATTTAAATAATGCGCCACACCATTTTTATGAGTCCGGGTTTGCAGCTGCTTGCGTACATGCGTTGTATTGCATTTAATGCCTCGAAGATAATCCGTGATATTATCTTCTTATCCTTTAAGAGAAACTCGCGTGCTTTGATCTTTTTTGAAGGAAAACATTTTTATCGAATGCAAAATTTTTTTTGCAAAATATTTTTACACTTCCGTAATACAAAGATGACAAAATGATCTATAACGCAGTGATTCCCAACCTGTGCGGTGGTTCGCGTAGGTCTTTAAAGTGGTACGCAAGAAAGTTATAAATACTTAACTTTCAAATTGATGAGTACTTTCATGGTAATGTTTTCAAAGAATGATAACAGTTGAAGGTGAATAACTGACAACTTCTTCTACTGCGGGTTTGCAGTAGTAGTAGTTAGCAGTAGGAGAATGTTAGCAGTTGGAGAATGTTAGCAGTTGGAGTATGTTAGCAGTAGGAGAAGGTTTACAGTAGGTTTGGCGTCCAGGTACATTTCAAATTACTTAACGATAACGTACAAGGCCAAAATCAAGATTTTGATTCAATACAAACGTCGATAGACTGTTATTATTATTATAATTATTATTATTATTATTATTATTATTATTATAATAAATAAATCTAACGCTAGATAAGGCTGAAAATTCAAGATTGAATACCACAATAGTCCCTTTCTAATGGCTTTCATTAGGTAGTACTTACAAAAGAATAGTGTCAACAAATGGTACGTCGACCGAAAAGGGTTGGAAACTCCTGATCTAACCAAATCGAACTAAATTTTGCCTAACCTAACCAGACCTAACTCTACCGGATATAATCTAACATAACTTTTTAGTTTTGTTTACAAAAACAACTATCAGAAGTTTCCATGACAACGAAAATAGAAGATTTATCGACAGCATTACGAAAAATTTTATCTTCTATTACTTCGTCGACTGAAGCAGTGGTTCTCAACCGGTGGACACCACCTCTACCCACTGGTGGGTTGCCAGACAGCCTCGCAGGTGGGACGCGGTAAAGATTTTTATAGTATCACGACTCTAAATTTAGGTTTAAATTTTGAAAGACCTGTCACTTTTCTATAAATATAAATATATATATATACTCTGTGTGTGTGTGTGGTGTGTGTGTGTGTATTTTCTGTGCGTCGGTCTCTCTTCACACGAAGGTCAGTCTGGTGATTCCATTATATATATATATCAGTGGCGACTCGTGGTATAAATGTATGGGGGTGCGATTTCATAAAATTGTACGACAACACGGACTCACAATAGGCTAGCGCGAATCCAACTGCCGCTCACAAGAGTACTTGTATTAACATATACGGCTATGCCAGACGTACAATTCTAGTTAATTACAAATAAGTAATAATTTCAATAAAATACATATAAATGGCTTATATCATTATTACTGAAGTAACTATTAGTAAAAATAAAGTTGTTATTATAAAAAAAATTCGCGATTGTACTTATATTTTCATTACAACAGTAAAATATAATTTATATTTACTTGAGCGAAAAATCTATCGCTCCATTCGGCTGCAATATTATTTGGTATTCAAACAGCGGTATGCTGTTTAAACGAAGCTATGCTATAAGTTTAGAATATTATGTACTGTATGAAGGCTACTCAAAATGCCTCATGAATCATGATATGCCACATGAATTTTTAAAATATATTTCAAGAATATTTATTTTAATATCTTAAAATTAATATATTTTTTATCTGTTAAATTAATATTTATCGTTTCAAGCAAGGGGGAGCGACCGCTCCATCGCTCCTATACGCCAGTCGCCACTGATATATATATATATATATATATATATATATATATATATATATATATATATATATATACACTGTATAATTAAATAATTAAATAATTAATAATTTCACCATTAATGTCTCGTATACAAAGAGAAAAACGAGGTCCTGAATTGGACTTTAAAACTTAATGATATTTTTGGCGGCCCGTGTGTGACCTTCCCCGCCCCGCCGCCCCCTCCGAATAAAAATAAAAGGTTGCAAATCTTTTGCTGATCTAAATTCTAAAATGTAATATATTTTTTTCAATAAGTATCCAATGACTCTCATTTTCGTACATTCGGTTTTTCTTTAAAGGTAAAAAGGTTGGGTTTTTTTTTTGGAGGGGGGGTGAATATTTTACTCTTTTCATCATTTTCCGTTTCCCAACGTTCTTACCGCGTTTTTTCGTGTTAGAGAAAAGTACTTTTGTGGGGACCTACTACACCCATTTCGTAGGCAAGACTAAGACAGCGACACTTTAAAAGTCTAACTTAACCTAAGCTAGCGTAAACTTACCCATCTTACCTAATCTAACCTAATAATAATAACTTGTCGATAGAATACCGAGTCGATCAAATGTCGTAAGTTCTCCAGTTTACAGACTTTGAGTAAAAATGAAAATTATCCAATTTTACCATTCTGTGATCAGTGTTACTCGTCTACTTATTTACGTTATATAACGGACAGTCAATCGCAAAAGCCCTCGTTGAGGTTACGAACAGTATACGTGTCGTGCACTCGTGCGACAAAAGAGAGCCCGCAGATCGTGATGTATGAAGTTGTGCAGTTGATGCTCGTCATATATCCCACGTTTGCGTGACCGAACAAATTGGAGACGCAAACGACAAAAAATTCAAATCACAAATCAACAAATCATTCAAATTAGAATCTAAAATATGATCGCAAATTTTCGTCAGGCAAATGTGAGCACCGAGTCGCCATATACCTTCAGGTCGCGGAAAATTTGAATTCTGAATTTAAATTTGGCTCTAAATTTGGAAAGCCACATCAGAATTTCCTCACACATATATGTATATACGGGGCTCCAATAAACCTTAGCCCCCCTCCCCCCGCCCATGGCCTAAACCATTAGAGGTACAGTAAAACTAAACATACCTTACAAAAGAGAATTTAATCCTGCATTTAATGAGAAACAATTAAAATTTAGTGTTCCCGCCATTGGCTTCCAAGACAGCCTGAATTCGCTTTGGGTAGCTTGCCAAAAGTGACGTGAATAGATCTTGATCGTTACGCAAATTTGCTAAAACAGTTTCAATGTATTGCGTCATTGTATCCTTTAAAAATCGATTTGCTGCAGGTTCTTGAAACAAGAGACATTCAACCTTGTCCTTTATAACTGATCCAATGTGTTCACAGACGTTCAGGTCAGGAGAATTTCCTGGCCGTTCTTCATTTCCAAAGAAATCGATCTCATGGTTCCGCAACAACTGTTGAGTGGCTAATGCCTTAAAGCAGGGGGCCTTATCGTGCAGAAGTGTGACCTGATCGACATCCATAACATTGTTTGGGTTTCTTAGAAAAGGAATGACATGCTGGGATAGAATAATATCACGAAAATACTGTCCATCCCAACTCTGACCATTTGGCTTCAGCACCCACATGAGCTTCTTTGCAGTGAACAAAACAAACACACCAACACAGTCTTGACTTTTTAATAATTCGCGATAATGTTCATTGTCATCGATTTCATCTGGTGTTGTGGCCCACACTCGATCATTTTGGTAGTTAGGTCGACGTGTTACGTAAACAAAAAATTAATCGGAGACAGCTAAATGCATGAAATCATCCACATCCCAATCTTCAAGATAATGGGCAAACCATATTCTGTCATCGATGTTAAGTTGAGTTTTTCTTGGCTTTGGAAGTTCATGCCAAGGCTTTAAACCTTGCCTATGACGGTACAGTCGAATGATCTCACCACTAACGATCTTTCCTCTCAACACTTCGATCTCTCTAGAAAGTTTAGCACAGCTGTTTTTCCGCTTACGCGTACCGCTTTCAATGATGTCCTTTGTTTCCTGAGAGAGTGACAAATTTGGGCGCCCAGATTTGGCTGGATCCCTTTCACATTCATCCAAAGTTTTATTCCAATTTCTTTTGACGAAGTCCTCACTTCTTCGCAACTTTTTGGCAACCCATGAACGTGTTATAAAGGTGGCTCCAGCATCACGAGCTTCCCGAAATGTTATTGCTCGTATGCGATCTATCACACGTTGCCTCTCCGAATCACCAATTAATTGAGAAGCCATTATATTATCACTTTATCAGCTAGAGTAATTTTAATACTGTACCTGCAATAAATAAAGAATTTTATATATTTCATAATCACTAAAAACTATTTCGATATAAGTAAACATGTAAGCTGCAAATGGGGGGGGGGGCTAAGGTTTTTTGGAACCCCTTATATATTAAACGCATAATCAATGAAATTGCGTATTTCGTGAAATAAGCAAACTATTGCCTATTTCATGAAATTGGCAGTCCATTTGCCAAATTCATGAAATCAGCAAAATTATTGCTTATTTCATAAAATACGCAATTTCGCTCTGCCAATTTCATGAAATAGGCATAGCAAAAAGTGAGAGTTCAACTGTCAATTGCAAACTATATTTAAAGCAACATACACAAAAAACTGTCAGTTGCAAACTATATTTAAACCAAATATACGTAAAGCAAAATATACAGGCAAGTACCTAACCTATTTTGATGCGTTTTTCCACGTATGGCGTGGACGGCACGAGCGGTTCCAACGGTTTCCAGCTTTTAGATAGGAGCATCTTTTGGTCAGACAGCTGGTTCGGCAGTTAGGTTAGGTTTTTGCAGTTAGGTTAGGTTTTTGCCCAATTAAATGGCAAAAAGTCCATTCTGAGACTTCTCAAGGACTGTACAATGTCTAAACGATAAATTCTTATCTGATAAAAATTAACAAACGTTATAGTTGTGAATCTTTAATAGAAAAAGAGTAACTCTATGCGCAAGGCTGCTTAAGCATTTCATAACCTAACCTAACCTAACTGTCGAACTAACTGTCTGACCAAAAATGCTCCTGTCTAAAAGCTGGAAACCTTTGTAACAGCCCATGCCACCCACGCCGTACGTGCAAAAACGCACCAAAATAGGTTAGGTACTTACCTGTATATTTTGCTTTAATAGTATAGTTTGCAACTGATAGTCGATAGTAATTGTTCTTCCTATTCTTTGTTTAACTTCTTTCGTAACGCCTAAAAAAGTAATGTGAAGGAGGGGACCTACAGTTTTACGTGGGTTCCCAACCATCTATGGGTCGCTACATCATCTGGACTCGAGGATGTGATCACTTATCGAACAGATCGAAGATGTTTAACCTCGCTGATCTAACGGAAAGCGATCTCGCAACGTGGCCACGACGCGGCTTTATTCTTCCTACAGGGTGTACCGTAAAACTTTTACCCCCTGAACCTTTTCTAGTAGAATAGTGAGTAAAGGGAACTATGGAACACCCTGTACATACGCGGTAAATACCCGAACAATCCCCTATCTATACGCCCGTTCTCCCGCCTATTCTGGCATGAGGACGTAATGCGAATAGTGAACCCATATAATGTATAATGCCCAGTAAAGAAGACATTAAACGATCGGAGTTATTTAAGTCACGCGTTCGAGTGACTTTTAACCATTATTTAATGTCTTCATTCATTATTTTTCATAAGGTAGGAATTCCACTTAAGATATAAAATATATTACCTATACTAGCTGATTACGGCGAGGGACTAATTTCCTCATAAAAGACTGTCACAAGATAGAAATAGATTTCTGGTTTTAAAAACGGCGGCATCGCACCGACGACTACGTTTTGAGGATTTGCGTGACATCGCGTATAATAATAATATAATAATAATAATAATAATAATAATGGTGAAATTAAGGTCTGAAATTCTTATTTAATGTTACGTATATCGTAATTAGAAAGAAAAAATGTTTATTTAATAGTCATTTATAGTTAAGTCGTTCCTTCGGGCATATATTTTATTATCACGATGGCTTACGTAAATCTGCGTTCTGTGAAAGATAAAAAAAAAAAATGTGACATTATTCGTATATAAAAAGCAGTTGTTGGATTTCACAGAGTATAACTGAGTAGCGCAGCGGGAGGAGGAGATAAGCGACAAAATCGGCGAAATGCAGTTTTGTTTGAAAAGACAGTTAGTTTATTCTTCCCTCTATCACCTCCAATTGGCAGATATGCCATTTTTTGACTGGGAACACTGTCACAAAATGGCATAGCTGCGAATTGGAGATGATAGAGGGAAGAATAACACCAGTACACATTTGAAAATTTGTCGGTCGATTTTTACAAACTAGTTGTGATTCTATATAATTGAGTGCGCTGATCTCAAAAATATAGTTAGTTTTTCCCTATCACGTATAGTTTTCTTACTACAGGGTGTGTCATAAATCTCCCATTTATCCCCAAATGTGAACCATCTTATCGAGACCAACATTGGATTGCACATGCTAAACCATAAATTTTGTTGTTATAGACTACAGTAATGCTTACATAATAATGTAGGGTAAATATATAACAACCAGTCCGTTCCCAGCAAAATACTCTCTCCCCTCCCATCAATGGGTGGTTAACATTTGGGGACAGATGAGGTATTACAACACCCCTTGTAGCACGAAATCTTTAGGTGATAGAGTAAAACCTAATTAAAGCAGAATTAAATAGCTCCTAGCTCTTGGACAAGCATATTGCTTGTTTATGAAAGAATAAAAAATAACTGAAAGAAACAAAATATATTTACCTTCTTTACTTGCAAACATTTCAGGACTTATTCCAAAGACTTAAGTATGTGTCGGATGCCAATAAATTGTTCTCTTGCAATCTAGACCCCAGAAGTTCTGCAGAGTCCTTAGGCAGATTCAAATCCCTGACTAAGTCATTTAGTTCGGCTTGGGTTAATGGTTGAGGTCTTTAGGAGGATCTCGGTCAGCTGTTGGCTGTTCATAAACATCATCATTGTCTGGATTTGGAGCTGAATCAGAATCTGAATTGTATTGATCCAGACTCTCGGGTGGGCGGGGAATAGGAACTTCTGGACCATGGGGTACCGGCCTTATTGCAGATGGAAGACTTGGGTATTGAAGGCTCTCTTTATTCTTTGCATTATAACCTTTAACATTGCAAGAACAGAAGTAGCAGTCGTCGGTATGGTTTCTAGGCTCGCGCCATACCATAGGGATCCCAAATGGCAAACTTTTCTTTTTACCTTTGCTCCAATTCCTTAGTGCCGCAACACACGTAAGACAAACCTTGTGTGGAACCCAACTTTTGTCTTGATCTCCTAATTTAATTCCAAATAAGCATGATAAGCTCTCTTAATGAAGGTCGTTACATTGTCCTTTGTTTTACAACATACCGACCACAAATATAACAAATATGTCTGGACTATGGGTACATCCTCTAGAAGCCATTATTAAAATTTTAAAGACGTAATGTTAGAATTATCTATCTGAAAAATATGAAAAAAACGAAATTAATTAAAGATAAAAAAGGTAAAAAAATTACAAAACGCCCCAAAATTGTTTTGCTAATAACTTTAAAACTGTGGGTGATAGAAAAAAACTGTAGCATTTTTTAATTCAGCGCAGCGAACTGCTTCAGAATCACAACTCAAAATAAAGAAATCGATTTTCATGCAGACCGGTGTAAACTGTCTTTTCAAACAGAAAATGCATTTTGCCTATTTTGTCGCTTATCCCCTTCTTCCGCTGCGCTACTCGATAATTACTGTACCACCATTTTAGAATCCACAATTTGTTTATAATTGTGACTTCCCAGAATTGACTGTGGTTCTATTATTAATTTCTTAAATAACTGCATTTACAATTTACTTGAATGACCCACAAATATAACCTATATCCTTATCATGCACAGAAATTATTGAAAAGGAAACTAATCCCTTGTAAGCTAAAGATATATTCAAGGTGAGTCAAAAGTCCTGCCTCAAAAATAACTATACAATGAATACCTTAAGGTGGAACTTTTGACTCACCTTTTATATATATATATATGCAAAGCTGGGCACTTGCGGTTTTTTTTCGGTACTGCGGTACTGCGGTACTACCGCACTACCAAACCGGTACCGCATAACGCAGTACCGCAAAGGATCGCTGAAAGTACAGGCTGTATTTCAGCGATCCTTTGCGGTACTGCGTTATGCGGTACCGGTTTGGTAGTGCGGTAGTACCGCAGTACCGCAGTACCGCAAAAAAAACCGCAAGTGCCCAGCTTTGTAATATATGTGTGTGTGTGTGTGTTATGAGATCACTATCATGTACAGTTCCAGAAAAAAGTTTGACAAGAAACAAAATTAATCTAAAACAAAAAATTAATAATTGGTTTTATTTAACCTCCTTCGCAACATCTAAGGTCATATAACGGAGGGGACCTACAGCTTTACGTGGTATCTGACCGCGGAAGACGGTCTCCCATCCAACTACTACCCAAACCCAATGTCTCTTAATTTCGCTGATCTTCGGGAAGCGGTGTTACGACATTGGCCACGAGGTAGCATTGGTAATATCCTGTTTTTGTTTGTATATTTTATTCTTTTTCATGACTTCAAAAATAAAAATCCAATAATTAATAATTAATAATTTTTTTTATGCGTTTTTTATGCGTTTTACAAATTTTCATGACTTCAAAAATAAAAATCCAATAATTACTAATTAGTAATTTTTTTTATGCGTTTTACAAATTTTAATTCTTAGCGAACTTTTTTTCCGAAATTGACATTTCGTTGAACAAAAGAGAAAATTATAGTAATGCTTTTGGTTCTCGATTGTCGCAACGTAACATGCGCCTTCCTTCACCATTTGGAGTTCATTCCAAAAGATATTCTCAAGTTTTGCATTTTATCCCAACGACAACATTCGAATTCATTGAGTGTTACACAGCGAACTAACGCACACTCGAAAATCCACTCTAGGTCAGCCTAGGAAATAAAAAAAAGTAACGTATAGAGCAAACTAGGCTTCTCTCTCTCTCTCTCTCTCTCTCTCTCTCTCTCTCTCTCTCTCTCTCTCTCTCTCTCTCTCTCTCTCTCTCTCTCCTCTCTCTCTCTCTCTCTCTCTACAATCGACGGTTACGCGCCCTGAACTTGTTTTCGCTTGAAACTCGGAGGCTGCGCGGTCAACTGATCGAGGTTTTCAAGCTCTTACGAGGGTTCAACGATGTCGATTTTAGAAGTATGTTTAGTTTAAATGATAACCCAACTCGCAACAATGGTTGGAAGCTGGATTTGAAACGGTTTAGGACTAGTGTGTGTGGGAATTACGTTACGTATAAGATCTGTGACACATGGAACAGGTTACCTTCGGAAGTTGTGAACAGTTCCTCTGTGGATCAGTTCAAGAAAAGGTTAGACCAAATTTTGCACACTCTTTGAGTGTGTAGAAAATTTTCCGTGGCACCCGTTGCCATTGGTACCTCCTCGGTATGGGCCGCAAGGCCTTTTGAGGTACTTCTTTCCTTGTAACTCCTTGTAACTCTCTCTCTCTCTCTCTCTCTCTCTCTCTCTCTCTCTCTCTCTCTCTCTCTCTCTCTCTCTCTCTCTCTCTCTCTCTCTCTCTCTCTCTCTCTCTCTCTCTCTCTCTCTCTCTCTCAATTTAGAATATTACAGAATTACAGAACACTTTCATACCCACTACAATAGTTTCCTTGTCAACAAAGTCGCCGAAATGGTTTAACGACGAAATTAGCAGTGCTATTACGGGAAGAAATAGAGCCTACAAACTACTTAAGTCGCATTTCAACCAGACTAATTCAGAAAAATATATAAACCTACGTAGGAAGGTTAAGTCCTTAATTAGATCAGCCAAACGTGATGAAGAAGCTAGAGTTGTCTCACTCTGTAAAGTTAACCCTAAAGAATTTTTTGCCCATGTTAATAGCAGAAAGCCAATTAAAAATTCTGTAGGCCCCCTAAAAGACCGAAATGGCGTACTGAAATTCGGTGATAAAGATATAGCTAATATGTTAAACGAATTCTTCGTTACAGTCTTCACGGAGGAAGACACAATAAAAGTGCCAAGTCCTCGGATTACATATGACGGTGACCAGCCCGTAGAGACCATAAGTTTTACGAGAAATGAGGTACAGCAATTAATTGATAAGATGAACAAATACAAATCACCTGGCCCCCGACTTATTTCTTCCAAGGCTATTAAAAGAGGTTAGCCACAATGTTCTTAACGACTTAGTAACCATATTCAAACAATCAATCGAGTTAGGGAAAGTTCCAACCGACTGGAAGTTAGCAAATGTAACACCAATCTTTAAAAAGGGTGATTGGGAAAATTCTTGTAATTACCGCCCGATCAGTTTAACATCAGTTGTCGGCACTGTTGGAATCCATCATTACAAAACGTATTGTGTATCACCAGGCGTGGATTAACCATTAAGCAAAATAAGCACGTGCTTAGGGCACCAAGGGAAGGGGGCACCACAGAGAAAACTTTTTAAAGTATAAATAAAGCTATAAGTAGGCAACAATAAGCATTATTTTGCATCTTTTGATCCATGTATGTTGAAATGTTATGTATCTTCAAGGTTAGAAAGCAATGGAATAAAAGATGTTTTGTTTCGTACAAATAATGATATTTCTTCATTAGAATTTCTTTTTTCAAAAATTGACCACCAACATCGATTTCTGTAGAAAGAATCGTTTTCAATAAATTTTTGTATTTGCATTTTTCCCTTATAACAGTTTTTTAAAAAATAATAAAAAAGTGTTGAAAATTTGCATTTTTCCTGTTGCCCTAGTTATAAGTAAATAATTTGCTTATATTGCTTACTGCTATTTAGTGTTAAATAAATAAAATTAAAAAACAGGTTATATTTAATATAGCTGTGGGGTCTGGCCTGGGGGATGGCCTGGAAGAAAACTGAATTTTTAATCTATTATTTCACATTCAGCACTTATTGAGTCTTAATGTCTTGTCAGTTAGACAATGGAAGGGTCGAGGGGGAACCATTGTTGGGCTGTGCTTAGGGCATCAGTTGGCCTTAATCCGGCCCTGTGCATCACCTTGAATCTAACAATCTAATTTTTTTATTCTCAACATGGATTTAGGCGACATAGATCCTGTCTGACAAACCTGTTAGTTTTTCCATAATATGCATACACTGTACAATGCAAGTAGGGCAATAGATATAGTGTATCTCGACTTTCAAAAAGCCTTTGACAAAGTCCCTCACGCTAGATTGATGGCTAAAGTCAAAGGACTAGGAATCATCGGGCTCGTTTCCAACTGGATTGAGGATTGGTTAAAAGATAGAAAGCAGAGAGTGGTAATAAATGGAGTGGCTTCGGAGTGGGCGCCCGTCACCAGTGGTGTCCCACAGGGTTCCGTTCTGGGTCCTTTACTTTTTATCATCTATATTAACGGGTTTTAGGCGAATTTGTCTACAACAATTTGTCTAAAGATACAATTCATCTACAACAATTTGTCTACAACAATTTATCTACAACAATTAGTCTACAGATACAATTTATCTACAATAATTTGTCTACAGATACAATTTGTCTAGAGAAACTATTACTAATATTGGACCTAGTATGTTTCATGGACTGCTCTCGATTTTCCTACGAAATTGAAAACAAGGGCAGTCGATGACCCTGATTTTGTTTCTGCAATCGGTTTTCTTGAGAAACCTAATCTAACCTGACCTAACCTAACCTGACCTAATCGAGTTTCTTATACTATTGTTTTTTGCAAGATATCGCATTAATTCTTGTCATTTTTTGTGAATTTGTATGGCGTAAGCGCCACACCAGCTCGGACTTATTCAAAAAGATGTTGGAGTGTATTGCGTCGTTTCAGTAAATAAATTTATTCAATATCCAATAACATTTTTCTTTATCATTTCTCAAGAAAACCGATTGCAGAAACAAATTTTTCATTTTTTTGAAGAAATTAATAATTAACATCAAATAGCTTTCATTTTTCCTCTCTAGACAAATTGTATCTGTAGACAAATTATTGTAGATAAATTGTATCTGTAGACTAATTGCTGTAGATAAATTGTTGTAGACAAATTGTTGTAGATGAATTGTATCTTTAGACAAATTGTTGTAGACAAATTCGCCGGACACCATATTAACGATATAGACGGCGGGCTTCTAAGTACAGTCTCCAAATTTGCAGACGATACGAAATTAGGAAGTAGTGTAGGTACTGAGGAGGGCGTAAGAACGCTTCAGAACGATCTTGACAGGTTGGGCGAATGGTCTGCTACTTGGCAGATGCCATTCAACTTGGACAAATGTAAGGTAATGCACATAGGTTATAAGAACCCGAAGACCGATTACTCTCTCTTGGGAAGGAACTTGACTGAGACCGATCTAGAGAAAGACTTAGGAGTCTATATCAGCAACGATCTGAAACCGTCGAAGCACTGTGCAGAAGTCGAAAAGAGGGCCTTAAAAATATTAGGTCATATTAAAAGACAGTCCCAGTTTCGGAACAAGGAGACTGTAATATCTCTTTATAATTCACCAGTCAGACCTCAACTGGAATACTGTGCGCAGTTTTGGTCTCCATCCCTCAGGAAGGACATAAAAAGGTTAGAAAGAGTACAAGCAAGGGCTACAAAATTGATCCCTTCAATGAGAATGCAAAGCTACCAACGGAGATTGGAGCGCCTAAATCTGTTTACCTTAGAGACGAGGAGGTTGCGGGGTCAGCTTATTCAAGTCTTTAAGATGCTCAATGGAATAGACAGGGTAGATTACAAGAACTTAGTCTCACTTAATGCCAATCCGACAAGAAATAATCGGTTTAAACTGGAACTAAAGACATTTAGGACCTCTGTCTGCGGAAATTTCTTTTCCTATAAAATAGTTAATATCTGGAACCAACTTCCCTCAGAGGTTGTTTCCAGTCAAAGTGTAAATGTGTTTAAAAATAGGCTAGACAAAGTACTGAATACTCTCATAGTTTAAGACTAAAGCATAACATAACTCTGCAGGAGTTCGTTTGCACGGTGTCTCTGTGAGCATGCTAAATATAGAGCTATTTATATATTCTCCACTTTCCTGTAAAAATTTCCTTGGCTACTTTTCCAGGGTCAAGGTATTTTCTTCAACCTTTTTCCGTACCTGCCTTTGGCAGGAAGGGAGCAGAGGGTGGGGAGAGAGCCTCCTACTTTTCTATCCAGTTTTCTACTACTGCTAGGATAGTCGAAAGAAAAATAAACTTGTTTAATAACAGGAACTTCCCAGAGTGGACCGGAAGGTCTTTGAGACTTCCTCTTGTCCTTGTAACTCCTTGTAACTCTCTCTCTCATTAGAGCCCATTAGAAGCAATATCCCGTCGATCAAGTGGGTATAGGTCCCCCCAACCAAAAAAACATAAACTATATAACGAGTTGGTATACAGGGTGAATCAAAAGTCCTACCTTAAAAAAAAAAAACTACACACAAACTACTTTTAAGGCAAAACTTCTGACTCACCCTGTGTAATATTCGTTACTATACAGAAAATTATACGAAGTTTATACCAACTAAATCCATTAATTACGAACACTCTCTTTAAAACCACGGTCTTAATTAGATTCAATTTATATAAACTCGTCTTTATTTATTATTGAGTTACAAACCAATCAAGGATGAGGTATACAGTAGTTTGCTTAAATATAATCCCCCCAGCCTGAAAAACCAATAATAATAATAATGATTTATTAACAATTATGCATAACGCACTCAAATGTCACCATAAATTTCACCCAATATGCATTGATGATACTTCAAATGTGTGTGTGTGTGTGTGTGTATACACACCTCGTTAATCTCGTTGCAGTTCCGTGCGTCGGTCTCTCTTTACACGAAGGTCAAGCTGGTGGCCCCGCCTCTAGGTCTGGCTTGGTGGAGGACCGAGTTGCTCTCTTGCGCTCTCCACCGTACATAGCCAGGTACACCCGGCTCATCTGGTACCATCCTGAGCCAGGCATCTAGTCTTCTCTTGAAAACTTCAACTTTAACCCCTGTAACGTTTCTGAGGTCCCTGACAACCAAGCTATTTTCCTTCAGTGTTGAGGAGGTCCCTTGTCGGTCCTTTAATTTGGAAACACTACACATTTTGCCTTTCCTATTTTCTAGCGTTGTTTGGATGGTAATCGGGTTTAGTTTGAGGTTTGGTACCAGTTTTTCGATTATTTTCCATATGTGGATTATGGTATACCTCTCTCTTCTTCTTTCCAGGGAGTACAGATTTAGTTTACGTAGTCTTTCCCAGTAGTTGAGTTCTTTGCAGCCATCAATCTTGGTTGTGAAATGTCTGCGTTTCTTCTAGTTTATTAATTTCTTTCTTTTTATTGGGGACGTCAAAACTGAGCAGTATTCAAGTTTTGGTATGATCAGTGTTCTCAGCAGGGGAATCATTACTGTCTTGCCCCTCCTTTTGAACGTTCTTAGTACCTGTCCTGCTACTCTTTTTGCTTTGTTTATTGCTATCTGATTTTCTGTTTCGAATTTGGTATCATCGGTCATTATTACCCCCAAGTCGACCGCTTTCGTGCTTCTCTGAATTTACTGTCTATCTGGAACATGATATGCAGTCTAAGTTCCTCATTTCTACTATATCTCAAGAGCTGAAGTTCTCGGTGTTAAATGTCATATTGTTTCTTCTGACCATGTGTATATTTTGTTTGTGTCCCTCTACAAGGCCTCCACTTCATTTGCATCGCTGATTTTTCTGCTGATCTTCGTATCGTCTGCAAAGGATGTTACTATACTGTTGCTGTTTACTCCGCTGTCTATGTCTGTTAGCATGACAATGAACATGAGTGGGGCCAGCACTGTACTTATGGTACTGAGCTACGTACTTTTGATTCTGATGATGATACACCTTGAATTTTGACGACCTGTAGTCGTTCTCTGAGGAAATTGTAGATCCATTTTCCCACTTTGCCTGTTATTCCCATATATTTCATTTTATGTGCTATTATACCATGATCGCATTTGTCGAAAGCTTTAGCAAAATCTGTGTATATGACATCATACTTTTCATTTCCTTCAAGAGCATCTACGATATTGTTATAATGCTCTATAAGTTGTGATAGGCATAATCTTCCTGATCGGAATCCGTGCTGATTTTCGTTTTCGTTTTGATTTCATCTTTACAGTTTTTAATTAATAGTGCGCTCCATTTGTCCGGACCTGCAGCTGAATGTGATTTCATTTGTCCTATAGCTCTCGCTACATCTTCTGGCGTAAAATCAAAGTCTGTTATACATTCTCCTTGCAAATTCTCTTCGAAGAATGCATCTATGTCCGGTATCGCTTTGTCACTTTTTTGGGTATTGAAGACTGATTCATACTGGGTTCTCAATGTTTCATTATTTCCTTTCCTGAAGTGCCCGATAGTAGCGCGCGTTTTTGTTTTCCTTTTCCTTTTCGTATAGCTGTAAAAAAATTTGGGATTTTCCTTTATTGCTTCTACCGCATTTTCCTCTTCCCTCTCTGTAAGGCCCTTTATCAGAGTTTGTATTCCCAATCGATACGCTCCAGTTTTTCTTGTATTACTTCCTGGCACTGTTGTCTCCGCAATTTGCTAACTTCGTCGCTACTCTCTTCTTTTGGGGAATATCCTTCTCTTTGCCTCTCTAGCCAGTTCCTCTTTCCTTTTGGCTGTAATTTCGGAGCATATTTTTCCAAAATTTTCAATGTCTTTTCTTTCAAGGTTGTTAGCATTTCCTCAGCTGTTTATTCTCTAAAACTGTTCTCCACTCTATTTGGGCCATGTGTGATCTGATTTTTCCCAATTTATGGTCTTGGAGTTTAAGTTAAAAGCCCCAAATTTGCTTCTTCCTTCCGTATGGGTATTATCTTTTAAAGTTATCGCCATATTTGTTGATAACGCGATTATATTGTAGGCTGAGATAATAATTGGGGTTATTTTTATATTGGCAATCAAGTTCGTGTCATTTGTGAATACTAGATCTAGACATTTATTTTTCCTGGTATTTTCTGTTATCTCATGTGTCAGCATAAACTCGTTTGTGAGAGCCATTAGCATTTTTGCTTGCTCCTGGGCCTCTTTATCTTGCTGTATAAATATATTTCTACCCACCTTTTTGTATTTTATAAATGGGAAATTAAAATCGCCACAGAGTATTATATTAGGGGATGGAGAATTTACGGACTTTATTAGGGTTCTGATATCATCAATGGCATCCGAAAATTTTTCATTTGGAGAGTTTGGAGGTTTATAGATGACTATCAGTACCACGTTTAGTTTCTCTATTTTCACTGCAAGGGTTTCCACGAAGCTGTTGGATTTACTTATTATACCGTCTCTGTCATATGCTTCTCGTGTATATAAATAGCACAGCCACCTTTACGTCTCGCTGTTCTATCCGCTCTTAGTAAGTTGAATCCATCGATATGCAATTCTTTCTTATCAATACAGTTCTCGCAGTTTCCTTGGCAATATTTAAGATGTGTTTCTGTGAGGCATGCGATGTCCGCCCTTGTTTCCTCCATAAAACCTTTCAGGTACGAAACTTTGTTAAGAGAACTGTTCGGTTTTATTCCTTGAATATTTGCCAAGACAATGTTTATGTTCTTTGTTTTGCATTGCCCCTCGTGCATTTTAAGTTCGTTGTCCTTTGGTATCGCATGTTTTATAGCCTTGTGGTCCTCCGAGATGGATCCGTTCCCACCTACCTATTCTGGTAGCTTCTTGCCATGAAGCGGTCCGGCTCGATGGTTCACAGCTGTGTCAGCTGCATGTGCTGCAGAGGACTTAGCAGCCGTATTGTATCCGAGATGTTGAAAAAAATTTTGTGTGCTATTTGTGTTTTGTTTGCTATTTGGGCACATATTTTTTTTCTCATATTCCTTCGGTTGTCATTTGAAGCTTGTCCTTTGTCCTTTGAACTTGTCGGGAGATTATGGTAGTAGCATTTTCTTCCGTACTGGCAGGTTCCATATGTTGCGTAGGTCTTGCAAATGACCGGATGGTAGAATTTGCATTTTCCACCAAATTTGCAGTGACCATTATTGTAGAAATAGTTGCACTGGAGGGTGTTCGTAAATACATTCTCCTCCCTTATATCTGCAAATTCCTTTCACATAGTATTTACATATAGGGTCATTCTCTGTCAGATCAACCAAAAAAAATTGAAATTAACACCCTCATCTCTCATATTTTGCTGAAATTTGGTTTATAGGGAGTTTGTGAGCCCTGAATCCATTTCTGAAATTATAAGGTCAATCCGACCAACGGTTCAAGAGATATGACCTCGGGCAATTTGAGGTCACTCGCGAGGTTACTAACATTTGGCGAGCCATAACTTGGGTAATAATTGTCATAATTATATAAAAGTATATATATTTAGAATCAGAAAACGACAAGGAATACAAATATGCAAGTTTTAGAACTCTAGGTTGAAAAATAAAAAAGTTACACTGTAACCAAAATTTGAGGTCACGATTTGACCTCTGGGGTATCAAATGAGAATTTTTTTTTAAATGTAAAAAATGAAGGCATAGGCATTGGCTATTAGAATCAGCAAAAAAAAGTTTGTTATGTTAGTATTTTTCATGTAACTAACATATAAGTGAACACCATATTCATAAGTTGTGCGTCAATTCTACCTATTTTTTCACACTTAAGCTCATAATTTGACCTATAGAAATTAAAATTACATTTTTGTATAGATATAAAAAACAAAGTCAGAGTTCTTGACTAATAGAAACAATCATAAAAAGTTTGTTTATGTTGGTACTTTTCATGTAACTAACTTATAAGTGAACACCATATTTATAAATTGCTTGTCATTTCAAGGAATTTTTATATCTTAGCTATCAATTTGACCTCAAGCTCCAAGAATTTAATAAAAATTGTATTTCACTGCTAATCTACACTGGCAATAATAGTTATAATAGTGAAAGGGGAAGACTAAGCTCACATGTAGCCTAAACAAACCTGTTGAAACATGTTGCTACTTGTCTAAGTGCAGAATCAACACAGATAGTTGCAAAATTCCTTGTCTACAGGTTAGTACAGTTCCAGCCAGCACTGTGGGTGGCTGGTGGGTATGGTGTTTTAATGACCTCAGAGACTATCAAGGCCTAAAATATTAAGTGTGTATAGCTATATTTTCTAAAAAATATATATTACCTAATTGTAAATCCTATATCTTTACAGATCAAAATACAATGGTTCGGCACTTGAAATACTGCCAGGACCCTATTCAAAAACACAAGAAACGCATAACAATCAATCTTAGAAAAGTGACTGATGTACTTGTTGAAAAATGTGCTGGAAGAGTGAAAAAAGACTCATTGTTGTGTGTGAACTGCTGGACACTGATAATGAAAACCCCACTATACTTAGTACCACTGAAAACAACGAGTCTGAGCAGGATTCAAATGAATCATCTACTATCAGTGGCTTGAGTAACATCTCTTCAATTCAAGATCTGGACAATGACAGTGATTGCTTGATAAAGGAAAATCCTTCAACTTCAGTTGAACCAGTTCTAGCATTTCTGGACCAAACACCAGTTAAAAAAGTAAGTAATAAATTAATATAATAACTTATACTTTACTACAAGGTCTGTTTGATCTACTATATAGCCAATTATATAGCATTTAAGGTACTATAATTAATATTTAATTACTAATATTCAGGTGTGTGAAACCTTTTTTCTGTTCTTTCAGAAGGGCTGTCATTAAGCCAGAAAAAGCGCAAGGCTCGTGGTAAGCTATCATCTGCTCAGAAACACCTGAAGGAGAGGCTAGAACTCAGTTATGGTGTTCAAATTACCGAGGAGGTAAGTGATACTTCAAAACCTGAAATTAAATCTGAAAAACATCTAGACAAATTAATGAATGAATTGAAACAGTCATTCCTGGAGAGCAAATGTCACCATCACAAACTACAAATATTGACACTCTCACCATACACAATTGAAAAAAACAGCTAGTTTCTTTCAAACTACAACATACATGGTGAAAAGAGCCATTCACTTAAATCAGAACATGGATCTTCCGAAGGATTCCACTAATGAGCAAAGGAAAAGTGATATCTGAAGACACAAAGATATAGTTAGAAGATTCTATGAGTCAGAAGAGGTTAGTCGTATGTGTCCTGGCCAAAAGGATTGCGTGAAAGTTATCAGTGCTGAAGGTGCAATGAAGGTGCAAAACGATTGGTCCTCGGGAATTTAAGAGAGATGTTTGAACTATATAAAAATGATGAAAAGAATCCCAAAATAGGATTTTCCACATTTGCAAAATTACGGCCATCATATTGTGTGCTTGCCGGTAGTGGTGGGACTCATTCTGTCTGTGTCTGCACATACCATCAAAATCCAAAATTGCAGCTGGCTCCATTGGGAGAAAGAGGTCTTTCATACAAGGATCTTATGGACAGTGTCTGCAGTACAGAAAGAGAGACTTGCATGATGCAACTTTGCAATGATTGCCCAAGAGAAGAGGGTTGTCCTGGATTTTCTTGAGTTACTTGACAGTGTGAAATCAGCTCCAAATGAAATATCTTACAAGCAATGGGTGACTGTTGACCGTTGTCAATGGTTGATAAGGTGGAGCCACTTCATGAATACTTATCATCCCTAAGCATGAAAATATCCCGCATGGTTCGTCATCACTTTGTTGCTCAGCAACAATCACCAGTACTTCAAGCAGTTGAAAAGAAACTACCACCTCAGAGCGAGGTAGTTATAGTAGGTGATTTCTCTGAGAATTATTCTTCATTGTCCAGGATGCTGCCCAAGGGTTTCACTGGGACAATTCACAGTGTACAGTTCACCCTTTTGTCATCTATTATAGATCATCTGCAGACCAGGAACTTAGCCATTTTAGTGTCTGTTTCTTATCTGCATCACTAAAACACAACACTGTAATGGTTTACTCATTCATATTGAAGCTTATGACATATGTTAAATTCAGATGCCCACAATTGAAGAAGGTGCACTATTTCTCAGATGGATGTGCTGGCCAATATAAGAACAGATACAACTTCACAAATCTCTGTTACCATGAAGAGGATTTTGGTCTGTCTTGTGAATGGCACTTCTTTGCTACATCCCATGGCAAAAATGCATGTGATGGGATTGGAGAACAGTGAAAAGAGCTACTGCTCGTGCCAGTTTGCAGAGAACTACAGAGAGGCAAATTCTTACACCAGAAACATGTTTCAGTTTTGTGAAGAAAACTTGAGCAAGAAGATAAATTTTTTCTTTGTAAATTACAGCTGATTGAAAGATGCAGAAGAACGGTTGGAACATCGATTCAAGGATAGTAGGGCTATTCCTGGAACTCAGAAATATCATAGATTTGTTCCCCTAAACAAGGAAGAACTGATGGTGTATCCCATTTCAAGTGGCATTGGAGAAAAGAAAAGAATAAGGAAAAGTCATTTTACTAATGAACCTGCAATGCTTGGTAACCTAAAATGTGTCAAACCAGGAGAGTATGTTGGCTGCATTTATGACATGCAAGTTTGGTATGGAATTGTGGAGGAATATTGTGAAGAGTTTGATGATTTCACTGTGAACTTTCTACATCCCTCTGGTCATCAGGATCAAGTGCATATTATTATCCATCAAAACAAGGATTCATGTGCAGTGCCAGGACATCATATATTAACTGTAATGAGTTGTCCTACCCTAAGAGGAGGCAGCAGAATTCAATATATTTTTCCACAAAAAGAAATTGATGAGAGCATTGAGCATGCAAAAATTGTATTAGGCTAGCACATGAATCCTCTAAGTAGGTCTTCCCCTTTCACTATTATAACTATTATTGCCATGTAGATTAGCAGTGAAATACAATTTTACATTTTTTGCCTTTGTTTTTATATCTATAAAAAAATGTAATTTTAATTTCTATAGGTCAAATTATGAGCTTAAGTGTGAAAAATAGGTAGAATTGACGCACAACTTATGAATATGGTGTTCACTTATATGTTAGTTACATGAAAAATACTAACATAAACAAACTTTTTTTTGCTGATTCTAATAGCCAATGCCTATGCCTTCATTTTTACATTTAAAAAAAAAAATTCTCATTTGATACCCCAGAGGTCAAATCGTGACCTCAAGTTTTGGTTACAGTGTAACTTTTATTTTTCAACCTAGAGTTCTAACACTTGCATATTTGTATTCCTTGTCGTTTTCTGATTCTAAATATATATACTTTTATATAATTATGACAATTATTACCCAAGTTATGGCTCGCCAAATGTTAGTGACCTCAAATTTCCCGAGGTCATATCTCTTGAACCGTTGGTCGGATTGACCTTATAATTTCAGAAATGGATTCAGGGCCCACAAACTCCCTATAAACCAAATTTCAGCAAAATCTGAGAGATGAGGGTGTTAGGCACTGGTTGATCTGACAGAGAATGACCCTATAGTTTCTTCCCCATTTTTACTTAGAGCCTTTGTTTTTGATGGTTTCAGTTTGATTTCTTTATTGTCTGCTTGTTTTTTCGTATTGCTGCTAATGCCCTTTGTTTGAGATCTTTGAATTTGGTTTTGTGCCTCTGTTTCCTCTGTTGGTGCTTCTTTTATTTCTATTATTTCTGGTTTTTCTGGGTTTTTTCCTGTTCGTTTTTCGCAGTTCCCTCTGTATTATCTTCGTTCCTTCTATTTTCTCTCTGTTCGCTATTCATAAACTCTTTTGCCTTTTCCTCACAGTCTCGTTCTACTTTAAAACCGTAAACGAGTTTATTTCGATTATGCTGCTTTGCAGAAGAACTTGATTCCGTTCAATTGTTTTGCACCGTTATAAGAGAAATTTCTTCGTCACTCCATCTCAGGCATTTAAATTCGACTAAGGTCTGGCAAAGATCGCAGCGGACATGCTCTTGATTCATCTGTTTCTTTTTTACAGTATCCACAAGGTTGTATGAATTGATTTTCCATTGCCATGTTTCTATGGTATGTAAATAATTGTGCACTAATATTAGCGCAAAATGGTAACTTATTAGGTGAGGTACAACACTGCAACAATATCCTAGATGCCTGAAGGCAATGACAACTACGATGTCATATACACGGATTTTGCTAAAGCTTTCTACAAATGTGATCACGGTATAATAGCACAAAATTAAATATATGGGAATAACAGCAAAGTGGGAAAATGGATCTACAACTTCCTCAGAGAACGTCTACAGTTTCAAAATTCAAGGTATATCATCATCAGAATCGGAAGTACGCAGCCCAGTGCCACACTCCTGTTCATTATAATGCTAACAGACACAGACAGCAGAGTAAACAGCAACAGTATAGTAACATCCTTTGCAGACGATACAAAGATCAGCAGAAAAATCAGCGATGTAAATGAAGTGGAGGCCTTGCAAAGGAACACGAACAAAATATACAAGTGGTTAGAAGACAACAACTGACATTTAACAACGAAAAATTTCAGCTTTTGAGATATGGTAGAAAAGAAGAACTTAGACTGTATATTATGCTCCAGATAGACAGGAAATTCAGAGAAGCACGAAAGCAATCGATCTTGTGGTAATAATGACCGATGATGCCAAATTCGAAACACAAATCAGATAGCGATAATAAAGCAAAAAGAGTAGCGGGACAGGTACTAAGAACGTTCAAAAGAAGGGACAAGACAGTAATTATTCCCATGCTGAGAACACTGATCATTCCAAAACTTGAATACTGCTCAGTTTTGACGTCCCCATATAAAAAGGAAACTAATAAACTAGAAGAAACTCAAGAGACATTTCACAGCAAAGATTGGTGGCTGCAAAGAACTCAATTACTGGGAAAGACTACGTAAACTAAATCTGTACTCCCTGGAAAGAAGAAGAGAGTATACAGGGTTATTCAAAATGATTCACCTGATTTCAAATGAGAATATTTTTTAATGTTACAAGTACAGAGTGATTTGTGATACATCAACCAAAGAAAAACTGTCCAAATTTTGTCTCTCACCTCATAAATGCTCTATGTGACTTCCCCTAGTTACACGAGCAACGTCGACACGATAGTCGAATTCCTCCCATACTCGCTCCAGCATGTCCGTTGTCACTGACTCTACGGCAGTAACAATGCGAGTTCGGAGCTCATCCAAAGATGTGGGCAACTGCGGTACACGTACACAGTATCCTTAACGTACCCCAAAGGAAGAAGTCGCACGGTGTAAGATCCGGCGACCTAGGGGGCCATTTACCGATTTACAGCTCGAAAACTGCAACACACAAAACGCCTTCTGCTGTGCGGACGCCATTTTCACACTGACTGTTTGTTGCTAGGCTAGGCCACGGCGTGACTTTGGAGCCCTCTCGCGGTGATCTTGTAAAACTTGGAGATTTCCTCTTTCATGTGGTGTATGCCCAGTTGATGCACGGTTGATAGATAGGAAGTATTCTCAGTTGAAATCGGATGAATCAGTTTGAACAGCCCTGTACTATAATCTGCATATGGAAAATAATCGAAAACTGGTACCAAACCTCAAACTAAGCCCAATTACCATCCAAAAGGGGGCCAAGACTTTTTAACCAACTTCCTAAGGACCTCAGAAACGTTACAGGGGTCAAAGTTGAAGTCTTCAAGAGAAGACTAGATGCCTGGCTCAGGACGGTACCAGATGAGCCGGGTGTACGTGGCTACGTACGGTGGAGAGCGCAAGAAAGCAACTCGCTCCTCCACCAAGCCAGACCTAGAGCCGTGGCCACCAGCTTGACCTTCGTGTGAAGAGAGACCAACGCACGGAACAGCAACGAGTTTAACGAGTTTAGGTATTTAATTTGACTTTCGAAATGAAGGGGGGAAAGTTAGTTTTTCCGTTATTCCGTGGGGTGGGGGATGGGAATGTGGCACGCTGTAGATTCTCACTGATTGGTGCCCTGCAGTGTACCGCGCGGGATAACTGAGGGATATTGCCCTTCGATGGGCAGTTACTTTTCCTTAAAGAGAAAAGAAAACACTCGGGGGGGGGGGGGGGGGGGGGACGCTGTATAGATTGTTTCTTTAATTTTATTTGCTTTATTTTCAACAAACGCCGCTATTTCACCACTTAAATAGACATACGACTGTGTTCACTGAATATTCACTAAAAAATTGGCACTACTTAAATAGGATTAACTGCAAGATTTTTATTGTAATATTACTTTTACTCGGACTTCAAACGAAACATGTGTAACCGTCACATTAGGCAGGGGAAAAATTAAATATATATATATATTAGGGTGGTCCATAAAATTGAAGTTTTGATTTTTTGTTATTGCCGGGCGGTAACTTGTGAGGATGAATGAGAAAACACCTCTTGCCAATTTTTTCCCAAATCAATCACTTTTTAGGGGTAGCACACAGTACTTCATTTTTGCACTTTTGCACTACCTAGTAGATTTACTTGTATATTATGTTCCAGTTCCAGTAATACATCTTTTCCTTGACAGATTATTGGTGTAGTGTTCATTGGTTGTGTTTAGTGGTTGGATATATGATGACTCAAGTTCGAAGCTCTTGCTTTTATCTCCTTGAAGGAGATAAAGTGAAGGACAAGCTTCTTGGAAGCAAATTACCATCATGTGGAGAAGTATTGTCATGCTTCCTTCATCACCACACTAATCTCAAGGAGGAGTTGAAGGAAAGTGCTCAAGTATGTGGGGTCAACTTGAAATATTTTGGAACAAAGCTCAAATCCCGACAAGGGAAAAATACAAAGGAATCCAAAAGATCTTGGACCTTCACCAAGATTGGATCAAAATAAAAAAAGGACGAATGAGGAGGAGCCAGAAGCAGGTGAGTTGGATGATCAATGATAAATAAAATAGTTTCTCGAGAGTATGACATATTATACTGTACAATAGTCAATACATTTATCATATATATATTATATATATTTATTATTTATATTTAGGTGTACAACGAAGAGGGATTCAAGGAGACACTTCGGAACCTATTTGATATGGCACATGCTGATGCCTTGTCTCTAATCAAAAACCCAGAAGACAAGGCCTTCTTGCTGGCCCAGCGAGAGCCTGGAAGACGGGGATGCATGGTGGGAGTAGACAGAAAAACAGCAGAAAAAGAAAAACAAGCTGCCCACAGGAAGATGGAGGAGGAGATGCGAAAGAGAAAGGTGAGATTGTTCTTCAAATTCCTACTTTCATTTGATTGCAATGATTGGGTTGTTCGTTAACACTAATTGTCCATTTTCTTCGATTGTATTGCAGGCAGTCAATGAAGGTGCATCAACGTCGGGTACAGCAGTATTGGTGTCCTCAACAGAATCCTCAGTCACTGACGAGTCATCCTCACCGAAGATGAATGGCAAAAGGTGGAAAGCGACCTCCAAAACAGGTGAAAAAGAGTCAAGAATGTGATAACATCAAATCTAGCTGCTGCCCTAGATCGGACACACACTACGGACAGGATGGCAACCTACATAATAGCAGAGACTGCATTGAGCCTTGGCCACAGCCCAATGAATTTTAACATCACCCGGACCTCCATCAAACGGCAGAGAGAACGACATCGGATCATGATCTGCAGTAGCCTAAAAGCTTCCTTTCAGTCCGGTCCTGCAATCATCCACTGAGATGGAAAACTTATTCCAGACCTCCTCAACACCAGAGACCATGCGCATGTGGATCGCCTGCCTGTGCTCATTTCCTCCTTTTCGGGTCAATCTCAGCTCCTTGGAGTCCCCAAAATACCAACTGGATCAGGAGAACACCAAGCCAGCGCAGTTTTTGAATTATTGACTGATTGGGGCCTCGAAGAATCTGTAGTGGGGATGTGTTTCGACACCACTGCCTCCAATGCTGGTCGTTTGAATGGAGCATGTATGTTGCTGGAGCAGAAGTTGAAGAAAGACCTTCTGCATTTTGCCTGCCGTCATCACATCATGGAAGTGATGATCGGTGGAGTTTTCACTGCTTGCTATGGCCCAATGAGTGGACCTGATGTTCCATTGTTCAGCAGGTTTCAGAGCAAATGGACCTTCATCGACACAGGAACATACGGCACCAGATGGGATGATGAAGAGGTGCATCGACTCTTGGCCCCCATTAGAGATTGGATTCTCCGCTTTGCTGAGGAAAAACTCCTCAAAATCCTTTCGAGATGACTATCAGGAATTCCTCGATCTGTCCATCATTTTCTTGGGAGGGAGCATTGACAACTACACCTTCAAGCGACCTGGCCCATGCACCAAGCCAGATGGTTATCTAAGGTGATCTATTCATTGAAGATGTGGCTGTTCAGGGGACAAATCCCAGCCCTCACTCCACGAGAGCAAAAGTGTCTTAAGGATGTCAGTGTCTTCGCTGTTTCCATCTACCTGCAGGCATGGATGACAGCGCCAATAGCTGCTGCTGTGCCTCGCAGCGACCTCAGTCTTCTGCAGAGTCTTCAGGAATACCATGACCCCAAAATTTCGGAAGTGGCATTAAAAAAAACTCAGCGGTCATCTTTGGTATCTTTCGGAGGAGATGGTGGGCCTCGCGATTTTCGATCCTGAGGTGTCTGAAGAGACTAAAACAGCAATGGTGAAGGCGATGGAGGAAGTTGAAGGAAAGCCTGATTGCCAGAAGAGAAGGAAAGGTGTTGCTGAGGGGGCTTCAATCGAGTCACTAGCAACAGCAAACTCAAAAAGACTGCTGTTGTCTCTGGGGTCAGGTGTGGGATACCTGAGGAAGGAGGTGCGGGATTGGGACAGTGATCCTGATTACCAAATAGTGAAGAAATCAGTGGCAAACCTCTCTGTCGTGAACGATCATGCAGAGGGGGGTTGCTCTCATTAATGAATACAACGGCTGCCACACCAGGAATGAGGAACAACTGCAGTATCTCCTGCAAGTTGTTGCTAACTACAGGAAGCAGTTTCCTCAACCACTGAAGTCAGCCTGGCAACTGGGCGAGAAAACAAAGATCAAATGAGGTGCAGAGGGAATTGTTAGTCAATTCATTTCGGAATTGTTAGTTACCCTAATAGTCATGTACTGTCACCAAGATTAACTTTGCTGTGATTTTCAGATTATACCAAAACTTCAAGTGTCATGTGCTACCCCTACAAATTAACTGATTCAAATAAAACTTTCCCAGAGGTGTTTTCTCATCCATCCTCATAAGTTACAACCCAGCAATAAAAACAAATCACAAAAAAAAATTCCACCCCTATAAGAGTGGACCACCCTAATATATATATATATATATATACAGGGTAGAAGAAAAGTCGTTAAGGATTTTATACATACAAATAATGTTAATAAATAAATTTCAATGATATCACTGCAGTGTATACAAAGCAACTATACAAGGCCAGGAATGACCCTAGGCTAGAACAGGAAGGCCCTAGGCCCTAGCCCCAGTCAGTATCATGGGCTATCTCTTATAATAATTGGGAAGAAAGTTTACGTTTATTTCAACAAAAATATAATAAACCACCACCAAATGCAACCACTCTTCGATACTGGAAGCTCAAACTTTTGGAAACAGGGAGCCTCGTAAAAGATCGGTCAAGAAGCAGAAGGCCAGTAACGGCGACAGGAGACAACGAAGAAAATGTTCTCGCCAGTTTTCAAGTCGATCCAACAACTTCAACGAGAAAAGTTGCAGAGGAACTGGGTATTTCCAAATTTTCAGTAGCAAAAATATTGAAAGCAGAGGGGTACCACGATTACAAACCCATTTACTCTCAGTTCATATACGACGATGATTCTGATAGACGGCTGCAGTTTGCTGAAACAATGAGACAAAAGTTCAACGGTGATCCAGACTTGGTTGAAAAGATCAAATTTTCAGATGAATGTGTCTTCGGTTTAATGAGTACAGAAAACAAACACAACGTTCACTACTGGGCGAAAAAGAAAATCCCAAAATACGATTGGGTAAACCCGTTAAAACGGCTACACTAACAGTTTAGGCGTGCACGTATGCACTCGTTTCCTTTGACATAGCGAGAGATACGATGGATGGAAAACGCTATTGCCAAGCATTGAGAGACAAAGCTTTGCCACAGTTTACTAATGGCGTTGGCAGGAATTGGCTTTATCAGCATGATGGAGCGCTGCCACATTACTCTGCAGCTGCCCGTGAGATTCTGGATATGAACCTTGAAGGAAGATGGCTTGGGTGGCGAGGTCCCATCGAGTGTCCAGGCAGATCACCTGATTTAACCCCATGTTATTTCTGACTTTGGGTTTATTTGCTGACAGACTGTACACTCCTGGTTTCATCTATCCAAATGTGAATGCCCTTCGCCGCAGAATAGATGAACAACTGAAAAGGATCCCCACTCGATACGTTCAGAAGAACAATGAATTGTTTCATGGAGAGAATCCACAAATGTATCATAGCAACAATTTAACAAAATATTTGTCAGAATAAAATTCTTATACACTTTTGTTTGATATGTTTTGACCATCATTTGAACACTTATCTGTATAATGTTGTTAACTAAATAGTTGTATGTATAAAATCCTTAAAGACTTTTCTCCCACCCTTTGATAACCTTTGGTTAGCTTCCGCCTGAATTGTTCATTCTGACGAAGGTCAAGCTTTTCACTCCACCTTAGACCTACAGTTTAACGTGGAATTCGAACCACGCCCCACCAGCAGTTCATCGTCTTAACCACTAGGCCACCCAGGGTACCCATTTATCTACCAACCACTTTCTTTATTGTGTGGAAGGATGAACAGCTTGGTTTTGCTGCGCGCCGGCTGCTGTCACCGGGTCTCGAACCCGGGACCGATGGATTCGTAGTCAGCGACGCTAACCACTACACCACCGAGGCGCTATATATATATATATATATATGTTAAACACAGACCGTGCATGGAACAAGGAACTCTTCTGGGAAAATTAAATCCACTATAGTCCGAATAAGTAATGGTAAATGACAAATACCATAGTTTTTTCCTTTTTCATGATTTTAGCCCGACGTGGGCAACGGGTCTCTCGCAAAGAGATCCCATAAATATAGCTTCCCTCACCAGCTATCTGCAAAGCAGACAGGATCCAGCTTTGGGACGTGGATCTAGGGTTTAAAGCAAGCCTAGATCCCTACACTCAGAACCTCTATATAAGTAAAAGACTCGTTGCATTCACGTCGTGTTGAATAAATCAAAGAAAAAGGGGGTAACTATTGTATTTTTAGCCAAAAAAACCAAAACTTAAACCTCAACCGGGACATTGAGCGTCCACTTTTCAAGGCACGAAACACGTCCGTTTAGTATACACAAACTCAGAATGGTTCCCTGAGAACATTATATGTTAAACACAGACCGTGCATGGAACAAGGAACTCTTCTGGGAAAATTAAATCCACTATAGTCCGAATAAGTAATGGTAAATGACAAATACCATAGTTTTTTTCCTTTTTCATGATTTTAGCCCGACGTGGGCAACGGGTCTCTCGCAAAGAGATCCCATAAATATAGCTTCCCTCACCAGCTATCTGCCAAAGCAGACAGGATCCAGCTTTGGGACGTGGATCTAGGGTTTAAAGCAAGCCTAGATCCCTACACTCAGAACCTCTATATAAGTAAAAGACTCGTTGCATTCACGTCGTGCTGGATCCTGTCTGCTTTGCAGATAGCTGGTGAGGGAAGCTATATTTATGGGATCTCTTTGCGAGAGACCCGTTGCCCACGTCGGGCTAAAATCATGAAAAGGAAAAAACTATGGTATTTGTCATTTACCATTACTTATTCGGACTATAGTGGATTTAATTTTCCCAGAAGAGTTCCTTGTTCCATGCACGGTCTGTGTTTAACATATAATGTTCTCAGGGAACCATTCTGAGTTTGTGTATATACAGTATATATATATATATATATATATATATATATATATCCTCGTGACATTTTCCAACCTGATTTTGTCTTTCATCCGTTATGTCGTAGCGATGAATTTAATTAAAAAAAAAATCAGTCTGGGTATATTTTAAGTAAGTAATTTCACCCGCATACATTTAACTAAATGTTTGAAAATATATACTTTTGATATATACCTTATATACCTCCTTGTTAACCTCGTTGATGTTTCGTATGTTGGTCTCTCTTCCCACGAAGGTTAAGCTGGTGGCCCTGCCTCTAGGCCTGGCTTGGTGGAGGAGCGAGTTGCTTTCTTGCGCTCTCCACTGCACATAGCCAGGTACACTCGGCTCATCTGGTACCGTCGTGAGCTAGGCATCTAGTCTTCTCTTATATATATATATATATATATACAATGAACTGAACATTTTACGCGGAAATTATTTCCAAAGAAATATGGAATGCGTTCCTTCCTATATTTAACCAAAAGGAAACTTACTACAACACACACACACACACACACATATATATATATATATAATATTAATATATATATATATATATATTATATATATTAGTGTTTAAAGGCTGCATTTACATCCAGTAAATGTACAATTGGTCGACATCACATGAATAAAAAGTTGGCTCCGAACCAGTGGCCTAACAGCTGGTTCTGAACTACTGGCTTTACAGCTGGTTAATTCTGAATCCAACAAAGACATGGGATTAAGCTACCGTATATAAATTCCAGGCCAAAGTACGAATAGTGTAAAGGAGCCAATCTATATATGTTCTAAAGCAAAGTTTTGTGATATTAAAATGTAAAATTAAAGTTCGGTTACCTTTTAACTAGTCAGTTACCAGTTGTCACTTTCGTAACAATTCAAAAAAGAATCCATTTTCCCGTAGCTTGTATTTTACTCTACCAAACTTATTTACAGGTCAGTCTAGAACAGGGGTTCTCAATCCACTTACTTCCATTACCCACCTGAAGCATTGGCGCTCACCCCGCTACCCCTAATGACGCCTAAATTAACCAAAAGTGAAAGTAGTAGTTTAGAATCATACAATTGTCTTTAAACACCTATCTTAAATAAAATATGTATGGCTTCCATTACCTCCCCCTTTTATATCCCAAATTACCCCTTTGGGGGTAATTCCCCACCAGTTGAGAACCCCTGGTCTAGAGAATAGGTGGCCAATTTTTTTTCCAGATGAAGTTCTAATTTACAATTTACTTTTAACGAGTGATCTACCCCCTTTTTTGGACCTTTCTCCGACGTTTCCAAAACTTCTTTTTATTGTATATTTAACAGCGTTCTTTTATTTATTAAAATCAATTTTATTTATTGAAAACACCAAAACGACAGTAACTCATGATAATAAATGTCAGTGATTTGATATTATTGTAATGTGATGGTTTTAAGTTAGACGATTTGTGAAATATTTTCCACACGCTTTCAACACTGAACAAAAACACTAAAATAGCTTGACATTGACATAGTCTGATATTTCCCTACCCACCCACCCACACCTCCATTTTTTTTAGTTTTTATTTATTGTTTTTAATCCGTTGATGAACCACCTAAAAATGTTTCACGATCGACTGGTTGGCTACCCAAGGTCTAGAGACTGCGCGTGAAGTAATAGTGCCCGTCACAGGCGGAAAATTCTAGACAGTTTTTAATCATCTCAATAAAAAAATCTTACCACCACCTGTTTGGCAGCCATAATGCCCAATACAGCAACGGTTTTTCGAACTGTGAGGCGTTGCCTTCCCCCCCCCCCCCCTCTAGGGTAGTAACAAGAGTTATCCGAGGGGAGAAGAGAGTTGGTTTAAAAAAAAAAAAAAATTCGTTTCTTAAAAACAGTTTAAAAAAATATTATTTTCTCTTAGAGCGCAAAGCGTTCGACCCCTTTCTTGAAAGCGGGGAACCCGCAAAAAAAACTCAAAAAGTCTGAGTATTTTTCCACACACTGAAAATGAAGCTTACGCATCCCGCATCCCGCACTCTCATTAGTCTTAACAGAACGCGAACTGATGAAAACAATAACAATACGAATGAAAGGCAGTAAAAGCCATTTATCTTTCAATGATAACAATATCGTGAAAATATTATTTCTCAACCCACATAACCCACATCTACATATGCCCATTACTTCACCATTAATCACACTCGCTCTTTATCCATGGGCTTATCACATATTTTACGTAAAGGCTGAGGGGAGACATACTTTTCTATTAATTTACTGTATGTTTACCCCAATTTTGGCTTTGGTATATATAATATATATATATATATATATATACTCTTCTGCAAATGCTTCGAGATGTTTATACGAGTAGGTGTCTATTTTTGTTGTCAAAAAAGGAACCCAAAATGTTTGTATTGTTAAGTGACAAGTTAACTAAAATATTTGGTTTTAGATAACAATAAATCTTAAACTTTTTGGTTTAAAGAAAAATATCCTGAACTAAAGGGTTGATAATAAATTTACGACATCGTGTGTGTGTGTGTGTGTGTGTGTGTGTGTGTGTGTGTGTGTGTGTTCCTTTAGTTAAAAAAAAAATGTTACAAACACGTACCAAAATATAAATATTATTATTATATTTTTTTTAATTTATTAATTTTCGTTTAATTTATAATTAATTACCAGTAATATTAATAAATTTTTCATTGTGTTCATTAATATTACACAGCGTCTTTCTTATGACTTTGCTAACCACAAAATATGCATTCAACCTAGAGATCTGCACGGGTACGGGTAAGTCCGTAGGCCCGTACCCGGCCCGACCCGTAGGCGGGATACGGACGGGCCGATGGACATCAAAGTAGATACGGGCCGGGTACGGGCGGGCCTATGTTTAATCAAAGTACGGGCCGGCTAATGCGCATCATATTATTATAGGAGCAAGCACGCATTGAAGTACAATTTGAATTACAGTAAAAGAAAAAGGATTTTTCAAAATATTAGCCTATGTTAATTTTTTTAATTATAACTTTCATTACCAATCGATTTTGAGCAGCCATTCAAAAAAGTTATTAATTTCATGACTGCACACCAATTTATACAGTAATTTATAAAATTCCAAAGGTAAGAACTTTATTAAATTCTATTGGTGAAATATTCTTTATTTTACTGCTAAGTAGCTAAAATGCTTTCAAAAATTGAAAAAAATAAATTTTCATTATTTCAAAAGACCTTCACAAAAGAACGGACCGGACCGGGTACGGACTTTGTCATGAAACACAACGGGTGGGTACGGGACTAAAATATCGGCCCGTGCAAACCTCTAATTCCACCCATATGTATCTCTGTATTACGGAAGAAAATTGCTAAAAATCTTGCTCTATGGATCGAACGAATGCGGATTTCTGGTTGCATACAAAACGTTACAGAAAGACGAACATACTCGTACATTGACATAAACGCTCAAAAATGAGTCTTATTGCGTGCTATTATAAGGAAATTTAAGGGTTAAAAACATTAATAGCCGATTTTTTTCTTTTTTTAATTCACGAAGGTACATTTAAATGATGATATGATTATTTTCAAAATAAAACTTATATTTCAAACTTCATTTTTATAATTATTTCATATTCATTTTAATTCCTTCAAACGCATGCATTTTCAGAACCACATGCGAGCCTTAACGTTTCAGAAAGGCGTACATACTAGGGGTTAAAACCGGTATTGAAATACCGGTATTAATACCGGTATTGAAGAAGTACAAATAATACCGATACCGATATTATAGGTTTTCGGTATTGACAAAAATTGCTATTGTAAAATTTAGGCAATTTAGTCCTCCGATGGGCAAATAAACTGTTTTTGGAGGATTCGGAGAAAAAAAAGTTTCGGGGTATTTTGCAGTTAACCTCTTTTTTTCGTTTTCTATTCCTTTCTATCAAAGAAAACTATTTATTGCACTAGCTTTAAGAGTGATCATTCAACTGTAGCCATTTCTTCAACAGAGTGGGAAATTATTGAAAACCTTTATGACACCTTAGTCCTGTTGAAATAATTCTTAAAGGGTTATGCTCGAAAGATGCATCACTCCTGACAGCTGAATCATCAATGAAATTTATTTCAAAGAAACTAGGAGAAAAATAATCCAATAGCAAAAGAGTTAAAAGATTGTCTTAGAAATCGTTACATTTCAAGAAGACAGCAAGACATTGTAGGTTTAATCAAATATCTTCATAATCCCGAAGTTTTAAAAGTTCAAGAAGAGGAAAGTTTTTCTGTTCCATCAAAATTAGTTCTCAAAAGAACTGCAGAAAGGCTCCATAAAAGACTTTTCCCTAAGAATGTGGTTGATTTGGAGATAGAAATGGAAGAACAGGAATTTCCATGTAACCCTGAAAATGTAGCTGCAAATAAGACTGAAGTGGAAGCAGATTCATTACTGAGTGAATACATGCAAGAAATGGACAAACTAGGAAAAGTGCCATCTAAAAAAAATTCCATTGATTTTGATGTTACTAATGAATTTAAAAGCTTGGAAGTTACTTTACAGAGAAGTGAGAATTTAGAGAAGCTGTACAAGGCACTGCTTTCAATTAAACCTACAAGTACAGAATCAGAAAGAGCCTTTTCTGCTGCAGGCCTATTTCTGACGAAACTGAGATCAAGTCTATCTGAACAATCCCTAGATGCTCTTTGTTTCCTCAAAGCATACTTTCAAAATCAAACTAAGAAATAAATATTTAGATACTAATAATTTATCTACCCCAGTAGTTGTATAATAATATGCTAAAAAAAAATTCAAATAATATTTTTATTACAATTTAGTAATTTACTGTATAAACTTTTTCGAATAGAATGCCATCTATTTGGAGTTGGGTTATTAATTTATAGTAAATATGGTGAGTACTGCAAGTCCCTCAGACTTGTGGGAGGGTTGGTAGGGTGGCACCATAATAAATCAAAATAAATTATTTTTTTCATAATACCGGTATCAATACCGGGATTAGCATAATTGCCTCCAAATACCGGTATTGAAAATTTTTGGTATTATGCAAGCACTAGTACATACACTGACGTAAGCGCTCCATAATAAGCCTTATTTTGTGCTGTCTTAAGACATATAAAGGGTGTCCCAAAAGTCTTGGAGGAGTTTTATTTGGCTATAACTTTTTTGTTTGGGGATCAAATAAAAAAAGGTTTGTAACACTTGAAAATATATTTATTGTGATTTTAATTACAAATTTCATATCTGGTGAAAATCTTCATTTTCATTGCGTAAATCGAAAATAGCATTAGCGTACGTTATCCGAGTCTGATGATCTTGTGATTTAATTTCTTAAACAATTTGAATTTTGTTTGGGTAAAGATTGATATCCTCTCTTAAAATTCGATGTAAGGAACCTCTTGAAATGTTTAATTCCTGACTGCGTCGTCGGATTGATGTGGATTTTCCTCAACGCTTTCACGAACTATCTCAACCAGAGTTGGACTTCGGCTTGACCGAAGAAGCCCAGTCCGTGGTTCGTCTCCCTGACCTTTTCCCATACGAAATTTAGCGACGTACCATCGAATAGCTCGATCAGAAGGAGCAGAACGTGTGTTGAATTTTAATCAAAAAGCTCTTTGAGCGGCAACGATGGAAGAGTTGTTTGTCAAATAAAGTTCCACAATTGCTACTCTTTGTTGCACTTTCCGGGATTCCATTTTCATTAATCGCAGCAAGGGTATTTTAATTGAAATATAAAAATAAATAAATTAATCAAAAAAGAAAAAGTTATAGCTAAATAAAAAACCCTCCAAGACTTCTGGGACACCCTGTATTATTTTAGGTAAACTTATAGCATTAAAATGAAACTAGAAAATATAGTTATTTCACGTTAAAAATTTGAGACGATTTTGTCGTAAGTTTCTTAAGACAAATTCTTTAAAAATTGTAATAATATATGCGTGTATATACATTGTACAGTTTATTGAAACAGTCGATACCGTCCAGATCTTTCCAAAAGTGAGCCGATGTCACCACAACCAGCTGTTCTCTAAGTATTGTAATTTTTATAAAAACAAACCCCAATTCTTACTGGACGACCAACTGCATGAGGTGTTTGAGCAAATATAGAAATTAATTAACCTCTTACTTACTATACCAGCCACATCCAGTGTTCCCATACACACACGTCACTGAATTTCCAGAAATAAAAGTCAAAATTTCCTGAGATTTCTTATTTTTTCCTTATTTTTACCTCCAAATTTTAAATTGATCTAAACAGCTTCTTGGTTTTAATAAGACCAAATTTAATACAACTGTATGGCATCGGCCACAGTATTAACTAGTAATAATGATTAGTAATATTGTATCGCATTTCTGAAAGGCCCTTCAATTTTGAATTTAGATTTATTCCTTGACCTAAAAAGACCTAAAGTATAGCTAAAAATTATAATATAGCCAGAAAAGTGTCATAACATCTATTGTAAAATAATATTCATTGTTCATATACAGCATTGGGATCACCTGAAGATCAGGGCCCCCAGCCTTCGTTAACGAAAATATCATAACTTAACCTAACCAAGCGTCAAGGGCGTACAGTTGACCTAACGATTGGTTTGGTTAAGTCGTGATATTTTCGTTAGTTAGCCTTATAAGGCTAACTAACGAAGGTTGGGGGCCCTGATCTTCAGGTGATCCCGGCATTGTTTATAGGGTCGACTTCAAAACTATTTTTAAAGATAAGAATCACTTGGGCTAGTAGTCATGTTGGTGGACAAATTACTAAGATTTCGTAATTGAGTAAAACTAGAATTACTTGCCGAAAATAGCAATGAAGTAGGAGTAAAATTACTACCTCAAATAAGTAATCGATTACAAATAAAAATTACTTATTTCTGAAAAGTAACAAAGTATAAAGTAGAAATTACTTCTCTGGAGTAATTATACATTACTTTTCAATGTCTATTTTTATTTACATAGCACAAATTTGCGGCACTGATAGTCTAGTAATATGATTATAATTTTAACTATTAGTTAATGCAGTCGTGATTAACTATAATGCTAAACTGTAGATATTACTGAAGTTCATACATTAAATTACGCAAGAAACACGTCGTTGACTGAAAAAAATTTCGTAGATTCCGGGCCAAAATTCCTGGATTAAAATACATATGGCAACACTGCTCCATTATTATCAATAATATGGGATTGGAGAATAAACAGGCTTGGGAGATACGCAAAAAAATAAAAGAAAAATACAAAAAAGTAATTGTATAGCTTTTTTACAAAAGTAACGAAGTAAAAAGTAATTACTATTGATAAATTTGTAATCGATTACGAGTAAAAAGTAGTAATTCAGAAAAGTAATTAGTTACGAGTAGATTACTGGAAAAACTACTTAGTTACTGTAATCGATTACAAATACTTCGTTACTCGCTCACCACTGGTCAAACATCGTGTCGTGTGAAAAACAATCTTACCAGATGCGATGACACATTGTATACGCAGGAACACTTGAAAAATAAATCCGTAAAAAGCATTCCCTACAAAATAAAGTCAATACAAACCAGCATCACCGATGCAGCAATAAGTATAAAAGAATAGCTTGTATTTCTTCTATTAAGAAAACTGTCTCTAATGAGTATAAAATAAATAAGGGTAAAAGTAGCTTACATTTCTGTGTGTGTGCCGAGTACATCTTGTGCGAAATAAACATTATTATTATTATTATTATTATTATTGTTACTCAATATTACTTAGATTTCCTGATTTTTTTTCCATTTCCTGAGAAATTTCTTCAGAGCGTCTAAATTTCCTGAGAATTAAGAAAATTTCTTAGAAGTGGAAATACTGACCATCATCCGTTGAGCGATCGTTTTCTGCTCTTCAGAGAATAAAAACATATTTACGTAATTCTCAAAGGCTTCGGAGACTTTCTAATTTATCAATAATTTCAATAGAAAAAAAATCTTTATTAAAAAAGTTAATAAAATTAGAAGAATACATTTTATAGGTATGGAACCGATATAATTCAGCAAGAAATCATGTGGCTTTGATTTCTAATATAAATAATCATTATTCTTTGCCTAGCATTGAAATTATAAATGCTTATATACAATGCTATGTCTTGTACCGCATTCGTACTGAAAATGACCACGCTACGCCACTGATAGATAGTAAATAGACAGACAGATATTGTAAAATAAAGGAATTAAGTATATCATCCATTATATATAATACATAGAAAAACAAAGATTTTGTTGAATCCAGTATTTTCAAATGAATTTGTTATGTTAAAGACAATTTTCATTTGAATCAGAGAATTTTCTTTATATTCAAAGTGTGAAAAATTAAAACTAAACAAAATTCAGTTACTGAATCTTTTTTTGTGTGTGTGTGTGTGTGTGTGTGTGTGTGTGTGTGTGTGTAATAAAGACTATCAGTTGAAAGAATTTAAACTGAATGATCAACTAACAAAAATCATAAAATTTAGTTATCAAACGTCTCCGATTGATCAGACTTCAGTTTCCTCGAGTCTGGATTTTTAATCAGGTTTGTCTTTTCGAGTGTATAGAGTGGCCACAAAGTCCCTTTGCAGTGAAATAACAGCATATCTGTATGTTAACTTTGTTTTTAATGCAAAGGGACTTTGCGGCCACCCCGTAGGCCTAATTAAGCTACGAACTCGTGAATGTATAACTTAGAATACGTTTGTAATGTTTTTTTTTTCTCTCTCTATCGGTCATGAATCATTCTTTTAAGATAAGAATAAATATCTTCAATGTTAAATTTTCAACCTTAAAAGTTTAAATTGAAAATTTTCAGTAATTTAAATCAGTAATTTTTTTTTCTTCTGCAGGAAGGAGGGGCCAAGGGGAATTATAATTTGCAAAAAACCTAAACTACTTAAATATGCCATTGAAACTTCCTATTTATTACCTTCCGCGAGTTAAAATGTGTAACCTAAAAAAAAAAAAAATTTAGAAAATGAAGAACCAGGAATTTAAAAGCGTACTCGTATGGATCAGATACACCAAATGAATACTTTAAAGTACAAAAAATATATTCAACAAGATTTATCTTTGTTGAATTGAAAGTAAAAAATATTCTGTTGAATAAAATAAAAATATTTTGTTAAAAAATCTCTCTCTCTCTCTCTCTCTCTCTCTCTCTCTCTCTCTCTCTCTCTCTCTCTCTCTCTCTCTCTCTCTCTCTCTCTCTCTCTCTCTCTCTCTCTCTCTCTCTCTCTCTCTCTCTCTCTCTCTCTCTCTCTCTCTCTCTCAATTTTTTTTTTATGCGAATCAACAAAGTCCGGCTTTGTGTGTATATTAAATAAAGAGCCAAAAAGAAGAGATAGTATTTCGCTTAAAATTTCAAATATATTAAGTGATGTGCAAATGCAAATATCTCAAATTCTTTTTATTGTACATCTTCCTCACAAATTTGTGTTGTAGTGTCCAATCTCACACGATAACTGTTCGTTTCTAATCAGGAGACACTTAACAAACTAAAATCTTGAAATACGTGACCACCTGTTCATTAGAATCGTTTTAGAAATAAATGAACTACAAAATAATTAAAAACAATATAAATATGTAGTGTAAATAGTGATCAGGCGTGTATCTTGGCTCAGAAGTTGTTTCAACGAAAGAAGAAGGAGAACCGGGCTTCCAAATATGTCTGTAGGTCACGCGTGTTAAGTGGTCTTTAAAAGGCCTAAATTAAAAAAATGGGCATACCTATACCCGAATTTAGGTCGACGAGACCACATTTTCTTTTTAATTTTGATCAACAGCCATCAGTCGTCAGTGGCATAACGATATCGCAGCGGGAATGAATACACAAAAATATTTGGCTTAAATAACCCCAAAAATACATAATTAACTACAGTATTTGGGTATCAATCCAAATAATTAATACAATTATAAAATTAATCGTGCTTAGTTCTTTGACTATATAATTTAAATACATAATTAACTACAGTATTTGGGTATCAATCCAAATAATTAATACAATAATTAATACAATTATAAAATTAATCGTGCTTACTGCTTAGTTCTTTGTGACTATATAATTTAAATTACTAAATTGACTATTTACAGGCGCGGATACAGTGGTTACGGGGGGGGGCTTAACTCCTCTAGCTTTAACCTGAATGACATATCTTATTTTAATAATTAATAATTTTTAATATTGTATAATATTATATAATAATATTGGGCTGGCAATATTTACATGGCACCGGCATGACAAATCCTAAATCCCCGCGCTCCCTCCCCCACCCTTGTATACGCGCCTGATTTAAATGGGGTTGTTTGAATCAAGTATGTTGAGTCTTTTAACCACCTATTACAAATTGTATAAGTTCATCAGTGCATAAATTTACATTGATTTGTTCAGTTTTACAAATTCTTAATTTACTGATTTCTAAATTTTAACCTTCATAAAGAAAAAGAAAAAAATAAGTGTCTACATCGTCGACAAATTACTGTGGTTGACATTCTCTTCTTAACCCTTTCACGTCTGACGGTACTTCAAAGTCCCGCGGGAAATATTAATATAAGTTGTACTACAATACCTCATTTCTATAAATCAGTGGTTCTTACCTTTTTTAGGCTTTGAACCAAAATCTAGTCGCGGGCTAGCTCGGCGACCCATGTCTTCAAACAGTTCACTCGTAATAGCTAACAAAGTAAGTAATTATCATAATAGTAAAATGATTAAGGATAACATAAATAAATGATAAATGACAATTTAATGACCCAATCAAAATGGCTTGGTGACCCAATTTTGGGTCGCGACTCGGGGATTAAGAACCACTGCTATAAATGTTTCTACACGTTTATATAGGTACCATTTAGTTGTCGGGAAAGGACCCCAAAATGGGTATCATTTCAGTGACAAGTTACTAAAATATTTAGTTTTGAATGACAATAAAACACATACCTGTCATGAAAGGGTTAACCCGAGTTAAACTAACCATACCTAACCTAACGTAACCTAACCTGACCAATCCTAACAACCTACAGGAGCGGCAACGATATATCTTGTTGGTGACTCGGGTAAACCCCCAAAATGTTTCCGCCATATTTCGGGTCCAATTTCATTCCAATAACTGATTAATTATTAAACACAAAATACGACTTGATGAAAAACACGCTATCAACTCTCTCCTATCCTAACCTAACCTAACATTAATCTATGCTAATCTAACCTAATTAAACCTACCCTTAATCTATACTAACCTCACTAAATTTAATCTAACCCAATTAAACGTACCCTTAGTCTATGCTAACGTATCCTTAATCTGTACTCTAACTAAACCTAGCCTTAATCTATGCTAACAACCTAACCTTAATATATGCTAATTTAACCTAACCAGACTTAATCTAACCCCAACAACTTGTCCGGAGTCCCCACTAAACTCGCGTGATACTTACCCGAGAGAAATTCAACACATAATTCATTTAAAGAAAAAAAAAATCACCACTTTTTCCCAATGATGACAAAATGGGTTATAAATAGTGAATCCCCGATATAAAGTTTAACGTCTTCTCCATTTCAAAATGCAAAATGTACGTGTTTGTCTATATGTATGTATGTATCTTTGCATGTGCACATGTGCGCGTACGCGCAGTTAGAACCCGAGGGTGATATAGGGACTATAAATATTTTTATTATTTATAAATACTCAATATGGCATCTCTATTTATCGTAAATGATGACCGATTTTTTTAGAAAGGGATCATCATAGTTTCCAACGAAAATGAATAGAGAACCTATATTTAAGTATAGGTCACAGACATATCGGTCACTTTTTTCAACATTTTTTGTGAAAATTTCTTATAAACACTAAAAACGTTTCAACCATCGCTCAAAAGGTTAAAACAATACGAAATACTGTATTAATGTGAATTTTACGAAATTTTAAGTTGAAATATTTTTTTTTATTCTGCGCGCTTAGCATTTAGCATATATATATATATATATATATATATATATATATATATATATATATATATATATATATATATAATATCGAATTGTAAAAAAGAATAAATGCATTGCCTGAGATTTCTTGATTCATTTGGACGATTTGTGACGACATCGTAAAGAATCGTGGATAAGTCGTAACAAACATGATGATATCTTCCTCTGTGTTACCTTGGAGCGCGCCGCACACACACACACACACACACACGAATCATTCGAACAAGGTCTCTCCCGTCGCAAACATTTAAATCTTTCTTCCATCACCTGTTCCAACACGTTTACACTTTACGTCGCAATCCGCCGAAATCTCTTCTCTACGTTTTAGTATTTGGCCCACGAAGAGTAAAACGAGGACGACAGTTTCTTTGCATAAAAAAAAATACATTCGAGTGTTACATCGTCTGTTATGAAGTTTAAACAAAAGAAAAAAACCGGTAGAAAACCCGATAATTTTACATTTCAAAAACGTGTAAAATTCTTAACGAGAACGTATAATAATAAAACCATTCTAAACTTGTAAAAATGGTTATTTTAACAGCGATGTAATCGTAGCCTAATTTCATTACTTCTTGGTAATTCAGCTAATAAAAACTTACAACATCAGTAGCTCAACACAAAGCCAGAATAGCTTTTAATTTGATCCTAGAATTAAGATTTCATTATGGCGCTTCATCAGTATTCAGTACGAGGACGTAAAATTTTATTTAATATTTTCTTTATTACGATTATAGCCTCTTTTCTCAGATCAAACGTTATGATAATAATTGTAAAAAGAGGAGTACCTATCATACGATACGCCAAGAAAGAAAATCAGAATTTTCCGCCGTTCCTTGGTAAACAATGACGGAGATCGCTGTGCAGTATTTCACTTTTAAACAATATCCCGTGTTGGTGTCCCTCTGTTGACATCTATTTATAAAGTATAATATAGCGTGATAGAGAGAGGTAAATATAGACCTATACCATGATGCATTCACGACAGTTTTGTTCACGTGAATCAACCCGAGAACGCAAAACTTCCACAATTAACGTAATATTGTTCGTTCGGGCAATAAAGGTGGTCTTCTGAGTTGTTTCTCATAAATTACAACGTAATTCGAGGTAAAAAGTCCCGCGTAAAACTATACGCTATTAAATCCATCAAAGAGACAAAAATGTTATTAAAATGACGACCTTTTGAATAAAACAGCAACCGGTTTTCTCTCATTCTGAGGGGACTTACAGTAACTTCTTTAATTAGAGGGTATACCTTCATAGCAACGACATATTTATATACCCGCTAGTGACCCTTCTCAACCACAGCTGTTTTTTCAGAGGTAAATAAATACATTTTTCATGCCAAGACAACGATAGTGGGTATAGAGGAACGCAGTTTTTAAGTAAAAACCATATTCTGTATTCTGATGAGTACTAAAAAATTCATTTGAAAAACAGGCAGTTCTGAAGTAAAATTATTTCTAAAATTATTTTTTTATTATTAATTAGCTTATTGGACCATAATTTATAGAACTAATTTCAGTGCTGTGGTCGGTAAATCTTAGGCCTATAAATGCATGCATACGTTTGAGTTTATAAAAGTCTGTGTGTGTGTGTGTGTGTGTATATATATATATATTATTCATCGCTGCATTCGTAGTTTAAATGAAGCATGAAAAGTTAAACATCTTTTTACATAGAGCATCATTCTACCCATACGTCCATGTCATGGTACGAGTAGCTGGCAGCAGCATTGCCAAGCACATAGGGGGTCAAAATACTGACGAGGTTTCCTTCTGTACGTGGTTCATCACCAGTGAAAGCAACAATGCTCTGTGTTAGTCTAGTCCAAAGAACATCCACATCCGTATTCAATTGATTGCAATTCTCTCCTTAGTTTATATATATATATATATATATATATATGCATATAACTGCAATGACCGCGCAGTATATAAATGAATAGAAACGACATAAGTGTTAAGGAACGTCTCTGCACACGAGGAGGAGAGATAACGAATAATGAAAATGAGGCGAACCGCCCAGGAATCGAACCCAGGGCCTTCCAATTGCCGGTCGGACGCTCTACCATTATGCTACGGACCTCACTCAATCACAAATCGAAATTCTCCCACATAGGGCAGAAACCAATGCCCTGAGAGGGCACCCTCGCAAATCGTGAATATGCGCATATAACTGCAATGACCTCCTCGTGTGCAGAGACGTTCCTTAACACTTATGTCGTTTCTATTCATTTATATACTGCGCGGTCATTGCAGTTATATGCGCATATTCACGATTTGCGAGGGTGCCCTCTCAGGGCATTGGTTTCTGCCCTATGTGGGAGAATTTCGATTTGTGATTGAGTGAGGTCCGTAGCATAATGGTAGAGCGTCCGACCGGCAATTGGAAGGCCCTGGGTTCGATTCCTGGGCGGTTCGCCTCATTTTTCATTATTCGTTATCTCTCCTCCTCGTGTGCAGAGACGTTCCTTAACACTTATGTCGTTTCTATTCATTTATATACTGCGCGGTCATTGCAGTTATATGCGCATATTCACGATTTGCGAGGGTGCCCTCTCAGGGCATTGGTTTCTGCCCTATGTGGGAGAATTTCGATTTGTGATTGAGTGAGGTCCGTAGCATAATGGTAGAGCGTCCGACCGGCAATTGGAAGGCCCTGGGTTCGATTCCTGGGCGGTTCGCCTCATTTTTCATTATTCGTTATCTCTCCTCCTCGTGTGCAGAGACGTTCCTTAACACTTATGTCGTTTCTATTCATATATATATATATATATATATATCAGTTGCCCAAAGACCTAAGAAACACGAAGGGAGTTGTAGTGGAAATCTTCAAAAGAAGACTAGACGCCTGGCTCAGAACAATCCCCGATGAGCCGGGCGTACCTGGCTATGTGAGGTGGAGAGCGCAAGAATCCAACTCACTACTTCACCAGGCCAACTCGAGAGGAGGGGCGACAAGCTTGACCTTCGCGAAATGAGAAATCATCGCGCGGAACCTTTGTAAGGTTGTAAGGTAAGGTTGTATATATATATATATATATATATATATATATAAAAAGTATCCAATTTCATTGCTTTACCCATAATACGTGTAAGTTACACTGGAGTAATATAATTTCTTCATTTTCATTGTAGGATTAGGACACCTTCAAGAAGAATTACTAAGAGAAATTCTTCTCTCTTGTTTGTGAATAAGCTTCGTTTGGGTAATAAAAAGGTAACATTAGAGGATCGTGTTTGTCTTAGATTGAATAATAAATGGAAGGTTCCTTCTTGGTACAATGTCGCGTCATAAATTTCACCTTCATTCATGATTACCTTTTTTTTTTTTTTTTTTTGACGGTTTTACTTAATTTTGGGAACAATAAATTTACTTTTGGGTTTATTTTTTTTATTATTATTTTTGTCACTGCGTTTTCGTGATGTAAAAAGGCTTTGTTTTGATGTAACGCTTCAGTTTTGATGATTATGTTAAGCTTTTATGAATAAAAAGGGCATATATATATATATATATCGATATGCATGTGCTTCATCGCTGGGTATAATCAATATATTAATTATACAGACAAAGGGTATGACCAAGTCATATTTCCGGCCGGATATAGGGTATCATCGATTAGTAAGGGAGTTACGCTCTGAGCAAATATTCGAATTCTGAAGTATGGTATTTCTGCCTTTACCATTTTGTAAAGGTCTTAGGAAGCTTCTCCACCTTTTTGAGGGCGTTACGTTTGTCTAGTCGCATTACCCGCCGAAGACCACGGCAAACCTCTTCTCGTCGCGAACGAACGACGGATTTTGAGGTGCGATCTCTCAAACCTGATCGGTTGGAGAATCTTCGCGGTGTAATATCACCTAAACCACGCGATGCCATTCGGTGCCTCTGACTCATCTGGTATTGGTGCCAACATAAGCCAGATGGTCATATGCCGCTGCTCAGGTGTACATACACACACATACATACATACATACGCGCGCGCGCGCGCACACACTACTCCGTGGTGCACATATGACTTTATAACCCTGGCATGCGACAACCAAATTCTTCATCTAAAACCACGATCAGTCAGTGAGTCGTGAGCTGAGAAGACGACGTATGAAGCACTATCCAATTTCACAGTAAAGTAAATTACGAATATACGTAACTCTATGGCATTTATATGACATCTTTGCCCATCCATCGGACGAGAGTAGGCCTATACCAACAGCGCCCGAAACGGAGATATCCTTCGCCCCCGAAACTCGCGGGCCAAATTTAAAAATAAAAACCTCGAGTTTCTCGACCTAAATGAACAAAATTTCCAAATAAAAAATATATAATCTTACAAAAGAAATAAGTATGATACGAGTAAAATGTAAAACGCTGATTCATTCGTTCAACAAAGCTTATAAAAACTGCATTTAAATAACATTGCTGACTCGCATACCCACCAGGGTATAGGGTATAGTGATAAAGTATCGAGTGTTAATCTAAAGGTCGTGGGTTCGACTCTTCACTCGGACTCCAGATTTCAGCAATTAAGGTGTTTTTCCGAGCCTTCGTCGGTGAGGTATGGTAGTGGCTCGGACTAAGCGTAAAGCTGTAGGTCCCCTGTCATATGACCTTAAACAGATTTTACTAAATAAGCCAAACAACTCAAAACTCTCTCTCTCTCTCTCTCTCTATATATATATATATATATCTCTATATCTATATATATATCTATATATATATATATATATATATATATAAAATAAAATTACAGTTACAAATAAGTTTTAACTATGTAACTGTAAATGTTATAATTTTTCAGCTTGATTTAAAAAATGGTTCAGCTTTAAAGTGCAACAGCAAATTCACGTAAGGAAATAAATTTGAAACACGAGATTCACAAAACTCAACTCAACTCAGTGTGTGTGTGTGTGTGTGTGTGTGTGTGTGTGTGTGTGTGTGTGTGTGTACTGAAGATATTTGTATGTGAGAAGAAAAGTAATTATGTAAAAATATTTGTTTTTAAGCCCAAATACTTAACCGTAAAAAATTAATAAGAGCACCAATGGTGTTTGGTGCTATTTAACCTCCTTCGTTACGGCCAAAGGTCATGTGACGAAGGGGAGCGCTACAGCTTTAGGTGGAATCGCAACCATCTACGACCGAATCGCTACATCATCTGAATGCGGAGGAGGACGGTGCCCCATCAACTACTGAACAAACAAAGGCCACGTCGCGCTTAACTTCGCTGATCTTACGGGAAGCTGTGTGGCGACGTAGCCAAGACGTAACTCAATTTCTGTCTCAAAGGTGTGTGTATATATATATATATATATATATATTTTTTTTTTTTTACAGTTATTTTTAGGCAGGATTTTTTATTCGCACTGTATAAACAATAAAGTTCAATTGAAGGTATGAACCGGTTAAATATGTTTAGTTCTGGTCCAGTTTGTGTACTGTAGACCGGCAGTGGTTCCCAACCGGTTTTGGCTTATGGCCCCCTTAGGAACCTTATTTTTTCCTGTGGCCCCCATAAGCATTATTTTCAGTAGGTAATATGCAGATTAACTCTATTTTACAAAATAACATTTTCCTGTGGCCCCCTTCAAATGTGCCATGGCCCCCAGGGAGCCATATGGCCCCCGGTTGGGAAACACTGCACGGTGTAGAGTAAGCCTGAGGTTATACAATGTATTTGCATATTATATATATATATATGAGCGACCGCAAGAAGTGAATAAAGATTTGGGTTCATCCATCCTGCACCTAATGAACGATGCACCCGTTTACAATGCAAACTACGACGTATAGGCTACGCACGAACTAATTATAATTAGGTTTATGAATTGGACAATTACTGTGAATGGTTTAAATCTAAGCACTGTTGCTTCCAGTGGTTATGAACCACGTATACAGAAGCCTCGATTGTACGTTGACACCCCACCCCTTACAATATACTTGGCAATGATACTGCGAGCTGTTCGTACCCTAAATGAGTATAGGGCCGAACCAATGGCTTTTGCTACGATGGTACCTTTCCCTTCTACCAAAATAAGCTTTAATCCGTAAAGAATATATATATATATATATATATATATATATATATATATATATATATCGCTATTTAAGGGATACAGAAGTTAGAATATAGATTTCAATAGTGAAATCTAAGCGCAGCGTTTTTTGGCAAAAGTTTGAAAATGAAATATAAACAATGACGAAAAGAATTTTATAAACAAGTTTAAAAATAATAAAAGAAAGTGAATTATATTTACGGCAATTGTAATTCCGTAAATACGCAACTAAAATATGAATCCTATTTGAAATTCATTTAAATTCGTTACCATACGCTGGCCACGATGAAATGCTAAAATGAAAATTATACAATACCCCGCAAATACACCTCCTACGCGCATGCGCGAATCCATCCAGAACGAAAATATTTTTAAAATTAATTGTTGAACGAAAAGAAAAACAATAATTTGCGCTTCCGAAATAATAATAATAATAATAATAATAATAATTATATGAGGTTACGACCTCGCTGAAGAGGTTCCTCGAATTTCCTAAATAATATTTTACATTTAATACAAACTAAACAACCTTCCTCTCGCGCCATTATTTATCCTTCCATCTTGTTTTTCGTTTCTTCTTTTCCATCCCAAGCGAAAGTTTAGACCTTCTCTTCGTTCGTCTTTCCTCCGAACCGAGTTCTTCTCTCCATACAAACTTGCATGTAACTTTATCCCGGTCGTGCCCCCACTGGGGAAGAAGAGGGCCTCACCCAACCTCGCACAGGGTAAGATGAGCGCCCAGCCCCGCGACATTCGATACCAGCATGTAAAATGAAATAAAATAAAGAAAGGAAATAGAACGAGAGATAAATTTTCATACGCGTCACTTTCCCATCCAATGCCTTTATCTGATACCTTTCCCAAGCTTCGGATGTCTTTGGCCTGATACGTAACCAGTTTACTCAATACTTCATTTTAACTCATATATATATATATATATATATATATGCGTAGGCTCCTTAGCCCTTATGTAAATCTACAGCATTAGGAGGCTAAGGCTAATCAAAGGTGGCCTAGGCTTACTTTGTAGGATCGTTGCTCTAAGCTAAATTTTCTCTCGGATAATGTCATCTAGACGGCTGTAAATAGCTTTGAGAACCAAAATTAAGTTAAGATCAACCGCATATGGACTCAATCTATTTTCGACATAAAAAGAAAAACAAAAAAACAGAACAAAAACCTTTAATCTGTGAAAGATTTTTTCTCGATAATAAATTTCTGTAAAGAAAAAAAAAAGACTTTTTATAAATAGTTTACGTTAATTTTCTTGTCCTCCAATTAATGAACTATAAATAAATTCAAAGGTAACATTAAAAACCATATAATTGATTTGGAGTACAGTTAATTGGAGTACAGGTCCGGTGCTAGTGTCTCCGAGCAACTGATACAACAAGCAAACCAACAAAAGCAACCATTTCCTGTGACTTAATTTTATTTTGATGTTACGCGCAAATTTTTTTAGATAGACTCAGTAATTGGATAAAAATTATGGGATTTATCGCCTCATGTGGTATAGTATTGGTTAGCGTCGCTAACTACGAATCCATCGGCCCCGGGATCGAGACCCGGTGACGGCAGGCGGCGCGCAGCAAAAACCCAGCTGTTCATCCTTCCATACAATAAAGAAATTGGTTGGTAGATAAATGGGTAGCCTAGTAATTAAGACGCTGGGCTGCTGGTGGGGCGTGGTTCGGATTCCACGTTAAACTGTAGGTCTAAGGTGGAGTGACAAGCTTGATCGTCGTCAGAATGAATAATTCAGGCGGAAGCAAAACCTAGGTTAACCAAGGTTAAATTTGATTCACGAAACACCTTAGTAACCGACATTCGCTTCTCAATTTTATGTATATGTGTATATATATATATATTGTTAGAACAAAGACTGTTTAACTGTGTATATTTATTCCATGCATGTCCGTGAACATGTTTGATCGTATTACGTTTCTGACATGAGCAATTTTATTTCCTAATATATTTAAATTTATTAAAAGGAAAAAAGTTGTAAATATATTTGCATATTTATTTGACCCTTTCGCAAATCGTTTACAATGTAACTCCTCCATTTGGATTCGTAATATGAAATATAGTCTATAGTTCCCACAATGAAAATATTTCAATTCTCTCTTATTGAAAATCATTCATTTTCAAACTTTATTTCTCTCGGCTGTTTACACAGACTTTAGGGAAAGACCCGCGTTTTGTTATTTCCATTTGCATCTAAACCATCAGGTGAAGAGCAATGGCGAGGTATCTGCTAAATATAGCCTAGGCCCTACAACCAGCTGTGCCGTCGTGTATCAAATTACACGGCTGTAGGGCCATGTACTTAACATTTACTTTGCGCGCCATTTCAATACATATTCGCCTTACCTTGTATCGGATGACGCAAGGATACTTGCTGAGGCCTACATCTGTGGAATAGTGCATCTTGTCCGTTACTTAAGCTATTCTTTGTGTATAAAATGATACATTCTGGTGTAAGATGTCCGAATTTCTTGCTTCTGATATTTCACACTGGATGTGTTTGCTATTCTCTGTTAGTCTCGAGTATTTGTATCAGAAACGCGATAGCCTATCTTCAAATTACAGTCGCTTTTTTTTTAATTTGATATTCTTTCAGTGAACTCTACGAAGTCTGCGTTAAAATGTGTGTGGACTTATCGCTATCTCACACACCTCTTTGTTTATAACTGTATATCATATTGTTGTAACGTTAAAAAATAAATATTTACACGTATAACTACAAAAATTATTTATCAATTCCTTTTAAAAGAAAAAAATTCTTTATAGAGTGAGAAAGGTCAGTATATGGGTTAATTAACTATAACCCACACACACACACACATACATATATATATATATAAGCCTTCCCCATTTTAATCCGTTTAAATTAAGGAACAACCTTATATAACTCTATAAAAATTAATGTATAACGCATTTTAAAACTGAAAATATCACTGGCCTCATTATCAATATTTTTACGGGAAAGAATTCAGCCACATATGAATGAAATTATGACACCTGAAAGGCCAAAGTTTAAAAACACGGTAAGGCATAAGCCACATCCAAATAGGTTTCCCAAAGGATATCTTTGCCCATAAACAGTATTGGATTCCTACTTCATTAATCAAGCGCTAGATGTCCTTGGCCGGGTCATCCTTCCGGAATGTTAAATTATGTAAAATATATAGTTGTAGGGGATATATATATATATATATATATATATATATATATATGGTTGTACCAGGTCTGATTAAAGCCTTTCGCATAAAGACAAGGTCTATCTATACGTGTATACACGCGCAAAGATGTATTGAAATACTGAACAAACAAGGCCTATACCTTTCAGTATGAATCGCCAGAACGTGTCTTTGAAATATGAGAACAGACAAAGTTTATGGATTATGCAAACGTTATTTATTTATTATTATTGTACGTGTTCGTCGTAAAATATCGCAAGCCACGTCAACACGTACCAGCTATTATTTGGTGCCTGGGAAGGTCCTGCGCTTAATTGATTGAACAGACGGAGGGTATAAGTATACGGTAGCAGACTTAATACCACCAACGCCTTACTCTGAGCAAATCAGGTTCTGATATTAGGTAACTTTGGGAATACAATCAAAGAGCGCCAATCAAAAGCTGGTAGTCATGTTTCGATAAAAGCTTTATCGATTATAATATAATAGTACTGTACCATATTTGGTATCGCATGTGATCAATATTAGCTGAATTACTTTTCAGGACAATTTACTAAGGATACCACATAAAACCTTTCAAAACTCGAATCTGGTGTAAGAATTTATAGGTACACTAGGCCTATATAATTTCATGATAAAACCTATAAGATTAAAGGCCTAAATAGAATTATGGGTAGAACAGCCAAACTAAAATATACATTTCCTATCATACCAATTTTCTCACCTTATGAAACCTAATTTTATATATAACGTAAAGAACGACGCTTGTATAGGAGAATATTCCGCGCAAGATGAGGAGGGAGAACGAAACAAATGAAAAAATGAGGTAACAACCCGGGAATCGAACCCGGGATCTTCCGATTGCCGGTCAGATATGATAACCATTACACCATGGACCTCACTCAGTCAAATGCCGTAATTCTCCTACATACGCGCAGAAACCAATGCCCCAAGGGGGCACCTCTCGCATGCCGTACATTATATACATTTTAACTGCAAAAACGCAGTATAATTAACGTAAAGAACGACGCTTGTATAGGAGAATATTCCGCGCAAGATGAGGAGGGAGAACGAAACAAATGAAAAAATGAGGTAACCACCCGGGAATCGAACCCGGTAATTATACTGCGTGTTTGCAGTTAAAATGTATATAATGTACGGCATGCGGGAGGTGCCCCCTTGGGGCATTGGTTTCTGCGCGTATGTAGGAGAATTACGGCATTTGACTGAGTGAGGCCCATGGTGTAATGGTTATCATATCTGACCGGCAATCGGAAGATCCCGGGTTCGATTCCCGGGTGGTTACCTCATTTTTTCATTTGTTTCGTTCTCCCTCCTCATCTTGCGCGGAATATTCTCCTATACAAGCGTCGTTCTTTACATTAATTATACTGCGTGTTTGCAGTTAAAATGTATATATAATATATATATATATAATATATATATATATATATATATATATCGGGTGAATTTTTTAAACATCTGACACTTTAAAAGGTTTGTATTATTTTTATAAACTGAAATAAAAGCATGAAATTTTTACTGTACCTTCTCTACACATGGGGAATTAATTCCCCTAGTGCAAAATGTGCGCTATGTGATGTCCTCTCAGTTTATGAATTCTCTGCTCACGAACAACAAAATTTTGCAGTTCTCTGGACACAGTATCTGTTGAAATCTGAAGAAATTTCTTGTTCAATTGACGCTTTCAATTCTTCTTTTGTGCGTGGATCCTGTTTAATCACTATATCTTTTAAATGATCCCATAGATTAAATTCACAGGGGTTTAGATATGGTGATGTTGGTAGCCATGATATTCCTTTATCATAACCCGCGGAAATTTGTTAGAAATCCGTCGAAAGTACCCGGTATCGCGAGGTGAGAGGACGTCACATAGAGCATGTTTTGCAGTAGGGGACAGTAAAAAGTACAGTAAAAATGTTTTTAGTTCAATTAATAAAAAAAATACAAGCCTTTTAAAGTGTTAGATATTTAAAAAAAATTACCCGATATATATATATATGCACCAAAGTAAAAAAAAATCTAGCTCAAGCTATGCGGATATCGTAACTAAGGATTTAAAGAAACCGATTCAACCGATGTAAATCTTACCTGGATAGACTGAGGCGGAGCTTTACTTCCTGATCGAAAATGACCACTTGATATTCCTCGCCTATGGCGTCTTCCACTCATAGCCTAAAGCACGGGCTTCATCTTAATTGTGAAGCCAAAGATCAAACACTTTATACCGTTTTACCGTCAGTGAGGAATGTAGGCAATGTAGTCTTGGCTGTTAGGGAAAATGATACTCATTCACAAGCTTGGTAATACATTTCCTCAACATTTTCCCCAATTAAATTTTTGGTTTAGAGTTGTGTTAATCAATCTAATATAACAGTTATCATCAGAAATAAAGTTTTCTTAAAACACTTCAATATTTAAAACAAGAGAATAGAAATTATCTCTAAAAAAGTAAAATATTGATGGTATAAAATAAAACCACTAAGAAATATTTACTAATCCCAAATTCTAAAATTTTATGCCTATCCTACAATATCACTATAAAATATCGCAACATGGTTCTGTGAAAATACTTTTTTAGTCATACAATATTAGATTTTTTTAAATTAATTCCCATATGATGTGGTTTAGGTAGTTTTAAGAAAAATCTGGATGCTTTCATGAATGAAAGACAGTTTGTAGTTGAAGTTACTGCATGTACGCTACTTCGGTAGTTCTGTAAATACTTGTATGTTAAAAAAATCGTCATTTTGCGAAATTTTATTGTAAAATATAGCTTTGGATCATTTGATATCCTCCTAGGAAGAAGTGGCTAACCGACAAAAGTAAAATACGCGAAGTTGTACCAATTTGAAAGTGACCTAACTTCTAAACTTTTGAAAATATTTCGAGTTATGACTTGAATAACTTCGATAGGCCCGAGAGCAAAACTGAGACGTAAACAAAAGTTGATTTAACTTCATTAATTAATATTTAAGATTGAATAATCAACATTTGGTTTACTTAGTTTGGTCTTTTGCAACGCTGGCCTATTATAGGCCTATGTAGGCCTTTTCCTTATTTCAAACAACTATTATTTGGTTCGTGACAAATGATTTCATAATAAATAGGCGATACGAAGACAAACTCTTAAAAATTTTCAAAACATTTGCTAATATGGAGCGATTTTTTTCTTTATAAGGTGTTTCTGATGCGACAGAGATTATATAGTCCCAGACTTCATATCGTTTACAAGGAGGGACTCATGCGGTGCGAGGAAAGATCGGTAGCCAGGTGCATGAGTAAACCTTCCGACGATAAGTCGACGACTCAACAGTTTTAGACCGATAATAAATGTATCAAGACTCAAGAGGTAACAGAATGGCTACTGAAAACGAGGTCTCTCTCATCCCTTCGAGAGCTTTTAGGCGTATTTTGTAATGTAATGTTTAATCTCCTTCCAACACCTAGTCATATGACGGAGGGGACCTATACCTTTACGTGGAATCCGAACTACGGCTCGCTACATAATATGTCTCCCACCAAACTAGTACAGGGTGTCCGAGAATTATCTGTACAATTTTTGGCTGTTATTAAAAGTCAACTATGAAGTGTAGAAATTCCAGTGTTGTCCCATTTTACAGAGAATCTCATTAAGTTCTTTCTGATACTAAGTTTTGACAAGTTTTTTAGAAATTCGAGTGTGTCCGAACATTATCTGTACAATTTCATCTTTTAATAAAATTCTTGATAACACACGTAAAATTCTTAAACAAGATTATTTAGAATCTGTATTTTCAAAAGTTTCTTTTATTAAAGTAACGTTGTTACAAACATTCGATATGTGCACCATTAGTGATTCGCAAAACATCCAATCGATACTCCAAATGTTGCCATGTACGCTGCAGCATATCCACATCAATTCGCTCAATAGCAGCTGTGATTCTTGCTTTTAAATCATCAATGTCTGTCACCCGCGTACATTTCTAAAAACTTGTCAAAACGTGGTATCAGAAAAAACTTAATGAGATTCTCTGTAAAATGGGACAACACTGGAATTTCTACACTTCATGGTTGACTTTTAATAACAGCCAAACATTTTACAGATAATTCTCGGACACCCGGTACTACCCAGACCCAATATCGCTTAAACTCGCTGATTGACGGAAATCGGTGTTACGACCGCTGTTATACCCTAGTATTTTAATAAATGACATATATATATATATATATATATATAAAAGAGCCAAAGCTAAGGTGATAATGGTTTTTCGGTGCTACTATAGCGTGCGGTCTACAAAAATATTTACACTATAGCGTGCGGTCTACAACATATTTACAAATTCATTTACATTAAAACAAAAAATGTAAAGAACACATAAAACAAACAATTCATTCTATAGGATATAATGCCCGGTTAGGTTAATTGAATACCCGGTTAGGTCAACTGTATGCCCATGACGATTGGTTAGGTTAAGTTGTGATATTTCCGTTAAAACTAACGAAAATATCACAACTTAACCTAACCAATTGTCAAGGGCATACAGTTGACCTAACCGGGCATTCAATTAACCTAACCGGGCATTATATCCCATACAATGAATTGTTTGTTTTATTTGTCCTTTAAATTTTTTGTTTTAATGTAATTGAACCAATATTTGTCTTCATGATTTCCCCCTTTTATAGTCCGCCTTGACCTCACATTCGTCCCCAAAGATAAAGTAAAGTCATTTCAGGTCAGGTCACTTCAGCGCAAATTCTTTTGTAGAGTAAAGATATCTTTGTAGACCACACGCTATATAATAGCACCGGTTTTTCAAACTGAAACTCTACTTAACCGGAATTATTCGTTTAGTAATTTTGACCAAAGAGTGATCAAAGTTCAAAGTTCAAGAATTAGTTTCGATAAAGCGACCTGTTATTCGGAATTCCAACCCTGAAAGTTTTGAGATCCGTGTCCCACGATGTACACAAGTGAAGGGAGAGGCAGAACAAAGATAAAACCCTGCTAATAGAACAAAAAAAAAAAAAAAAGAATATATACACTATATTTCCTCCAGAAATTCACTGTTAATTCCCACAGATCGGGTACCTGCTGTAGGGCACCGCTTATACAGAGATAGATTCAAGCAAAATATGTTGGAGATAACAGCAGGGCCTGATATGAAGGATAGAACCTGTTTTTACGGCTGAAACTTAAATTGTTCTTTATGTTCTACATACGAATCTTAAAATGAATCAGAAGTTTCTTTATGTTCTACATACGAATCTTAAAATGAATCAGAAGTATCTGTTTTTGAGATATAGAATATCGAATCACTATATATATATATATATATATATATATATATATATATATATATATATCGTAAAGAGCGACGCTTGTATAGAAGAATATCCCGCGCAAGATGAGGAGGGAGAACGAACAAATGAAAAAAAAAAATATATATATATATAGCATTAATGAACAGTTCCGGAAAATGTTCGAATAAAAAAATTTAAAACAAAAGAGAAAAATTACTAATTGTAATTTTTTTTTTTATATTTCTGAAATGTGGTTTATTTTGGTGACCTATTTACGAGGGCTAGATTACCCACGTACATAGGACAAGCCAAGGACTATTCAAGTGCATTGCCCATGCTACCCGTACTAAACGTAGTGTTCAAACGTACAGGAATAATAAGGTAGGTCCTTGCTTTCAATTCAGAAAATTCTGATAGCATAGGATCCGACTAAGACAGCACTCTCCTACATCACTTACTTCCATATTTATTATAAGCAATATTTGAAATTTTTTCCCGTCGAAGACCGGTTCATTCAAATCAATTTATTGGTAAACAATCGCGAGAATATATATATATATATTTTTTTTTAATTGGGGTTGTTTAACCTCCGCAACATCTAAGGTCATATGACGGAGGGGACCTACAGCTTTACGTGGGAGAACCACGGGTCGCTACATAATCTAGGCGCAGAGGACGGTCTCCCATCCAACTACTACCCAGGCCCAATGTCGCTTAACTTCGCTGATCTCCGAGAAGTAGTGTTACGACATCGGCCACTACGTAGCCCATATATATATATATATATATATATATATATATATATATATGTTTCAATCAATTTATGAAAAAATCTATGAATTTACTTAGCTTCGCAATCCATTTTCGGTAAAGCCAAACAAGTTAATGACTGAAATATTAACTATGAATGTAACATCATCGTCTCACGGCAAAATGCAGTAACTCAAAATTTTCACTTTCAATAAAATTAAAAATTATAAATATTTCCAAAAACTTTACTAAAATATTTACATAATAATATAATAATATTACAATTATTTTCTTTCAACCATTGACTATTATGTAGTGAAAATTTTTTTTTTTTTTGGCCAAAAGAGAAGAGTAACTCAAATTGCTTCCTTTTACGGTGGGACGTAGAACAAACCTATGTTATTTGAAGGATACGTTTGAGAGAGAGAGAGAGAGAGAGAGAGATTATTAAAAATCATTATTATTTTATATAGAGCCTATAAAAATAATATAGTAATAAGCTGAAGCAGCATTTTATAAAAAAAACAATTCATGTAGGCCTTGGCACCGAAGCTAATCGTAAAAAGAAGTAAAAATATGCTCGTCTAGTACTGTAGGTCGTACAAGACCACATAGCCCCCCCCTATTATTTTAAATAGGCCTATGAATTATTTGAACGAAAATAAACAAATTTTCAATAAGACCTAATAAATTCAATTTGTTTCACTAAAATTGACAATATTCAGTTCCAAGGAGTTTTCACACGGATAAAATTTATACTCCTGGCTGTTCCCAGAGGCAGCGACAACTTAGGTCCCTGGACCTTCCACAGCACATCCACACTCCACGAGGGCTTCCTGCCAACTGCGATAATAAGAAAAAAAATTTGTAATGGAAATATTTCAGAAATTTCATTACGGTAATCATTAATATTTTTACCTTTTTTCAGGATTTAAAAATACTATACTGCTATCATACACTTTTTAGCATCTGTCTATCTTTAGCATCTGTCTATCTTTAGCATCTATCTATCTTTAGCATCTATCTTTAGCATCTATCTATCTTAGCATCTCTCTCTCTCTCTCTCTCTCTATATATATATATATATATATATATATATATATAATATATATATTATTCAACTGTTATATAACACTTTAATACTCTTTTTCGTTTGCACTGCAACTAGGAATAGCACGAGGCTTATGATGTATGTCTTGATCCAGTACTGACCAGTATTACCAGATAAAGTCTAATTATTGACCGCTGTCAGACGAACTCAGCACAAAGACAGTCAGAAAATATAAAGTTACTGCTATTCACCGTTTGTTAAGTTAGACAAGTGATAGATCAAACAGCTGCTACACATTACACCATTACTACTAACAACAAATACATTCTCATCACCCACAACACCGGTGGATGGTGTAGACTCATTTCTGCGAAGAAATTCAATAGATAACACTCAGGTTCCAATAATTATTGAGACTTAGCCAGGTAAAGCCTAAATTATAGAAAATAAATAGTCCAACTGACAATTACTTATTTTATGTTAAAGTTATTTCAACACAAAAATGTTAAATTTATTTTATAAATATTGAATTATTTATTGATTGACTGTTACGTGACAGCAAATTTTCCCCTCAGAGCATTTTCCAGACCAGATCAACGAATGACCCATTGGACCTCATCTACCGCCCCGCTGCGAGCTCACTCCTCAGATGGATTTGTCCCGGTATAAATGCTAGCATCAAATACCCTCCATAAAATAGACTCAAGTAACACCTCGATTCAGAACGGCGATGTCATGTAAAGACCTCTCTCTATCTATCTATCTCTCTCTCTCACACACACACACACACACACTGAAAATAAATACTGTTTTGGGTTGTTTAACGTCCTTTGTAAGGGCAAAGGTCATGTAAGAGAAGGAACTTACAGTTTTACGTGAAATCCGAACTCCTACATTATATGAATGCAGAATATGGTCACCCATACAACGACTGATCAGACCCAGCGTCGCTTAACTCTGCTGAATTTACGGGAAGCGTGTTGCGACATGACAATGACACAGCTACCTCCCTACCCCAGCAAACAGTGCTTTACAGTAGAACCTTTTCAATACTGAAACATTTTTTGAACGATTTATTTTAATGAATGAAAAGAAATTACTTTTTTTTAAAAAAACATTTTTTTTTAAATAAAATAATAATAAAAAATAAGAACCTGTCAAGATGTAAACAATAAAACGAATTATACAAAAATATTAACGTCGGAATTAATTATAAGCTAGTTAAAATCTCTCATTTATTACTTTTATTCGGGTTAATGACATCTCGTCAATTTAATATAAAATTGACAAGTTAATGTAGGTTAGACTAAATTAGGTTAGCGTAGGTTGGGTTATGTTAGATTAGGTTAAGCTAAGTTAGGTTAGGTTACGTTAGTTTTTTTTAGAGTGTCAATGTTATTTTGTTTTGTTGATCAAGTGGGTATAATACAGTATATACCCCTTTTAATTACTCGAAGAGCTATGTCGAGAGACCGCTTCCCGTTAGATCAGCGAAGATAAGCAACGTTGGGCATGTTCAGTAGTTGGATGGGCGACTGTCTCCTGCTTCCGAATGATTTAGTGACCTTTAGATGGTTGGGATACTATGTAAAGCTGAAGGTTTTCTCCGTCACGTGACCTTTGCCGTTACGAGGGAATTTAAACAACCATAAACATTACTTATTATTATTATTAATTAGTAATAGTTACGTGAAGATAATTGTGATAGTTTGAAATACTGTAACTTCAAATGAAACACTTCCACCCCGTCTGTGATTGAAATGAAGGCCCGTTATTATACTCTAAATAAAAGGCTGTATACAGTTGTAACCTAAAAGGGAAATTGCTGCTGCACTTAAAAACTTGAAATGCCACCTGTATATCAGTTTAAAATAAGCTATTTAGTTAATTAAAAGGCTTTACAAATATAACGGTGGCTAATTTGAACTGGTAACTCAAACTACTTTCTAATTAAATCAATAAATAATTTTTTTTTTATTATTTTACTTAAAATATTCCATTCTTTTATTTTATAATAAATTTAAACATTATAGTTTAGGTATGGTCGCTTATAAAATGTTTGTAGTACATTTTTAAGCGCTACCAATATATATATATATATATATATATATATATATATATATATATATATATACCTCAACCTCTCAGATGTTCCGTGCAATGATTCCTCATTTCACAGAGGTCAGGTTTGTTGCCTCTCCTCCTGAGTTAGCCTGGTGAAGTAAAGAGTTGATTTCTTGCGCTCTCCATTTCACATAGCCAGGTACCCCCCCCGGCTCATCTCTCTCCTCTCTCTCTCTCTCTCTATATATATATATATATATATATATATAAATATATAAGCAAACAACCACAGGGAAAAGGAAACACGAAGTCCGAGCGCTTTCGTGATATATTATCCTTGATAATGTGAATATATCACGAAAGCGCTCGGACTTCGTGTTTCCTTTTCCCTGTGGTTGTTTGCTTATTAATAAGATCACGTGTTATTCTGTGATTTTAGTGCATATATATATATATATATAGAGAGAGAGAGAGAGAGAGAGAGAGAGAGAGAGAGAGAATTTTGGATCACTTGAAGATCAGGGCCCACAGCTTTCTCTAGTTAGCCTTATAAGGCTAACTAACGAAAATATCACAACCTAACCTAACCAATCGTTAGGTCAACTGTTCGCCCTTGACGAATGGTTAGGTTAGGTCGTGATATTTTTGTCAGTTAGCCTTATAAAGCTAACTAAAGAAGGCTGGGGGCCCTGATCTTCAGGTGATCCAGAATTTTTTCAAACATCAAACTAATATTGATCAATGCATGCGAATATTTGTACAATATAATTTCGTTACGTAACAAAACTCTATTTTTGTTTATTTTATTATGATCTAATTTCGTGAGAATAGTTTCCTTTGAATTGTTTAAAAAGAAAAAAAAAATGTCTAAGATATATCTAATATGATCAACCTCACAAGCATAGAGATTTCTTTCAGAACTAATAGCAGACATATGATACGAGAAATCTTGAGAAGAGGCAACCATTGATGGGCGGAGTTAAATTACTGACGTCACTTAAGTAGGCGGAGCTCAAATTACACACAGACGGTTTTAGAGCGGATAATGTTATAAGCAAAGAAGGACAGGGCTTATTATAGGAGAAGTTAAAGAAAAAACCAACTCTTGTAGGAATAATTAGGCTATGATGCATACTGTAATAGATATCTTACACAACAAACACACGCTTAATAAACTTATAAAGAACGTCTGTTACTATAAGTGTTTCATTACATTATAATTGTATATGTATATATAAATCTATTTGCGTGGAGTCTTCCCTCTAAGACCTCTATTTAGACTTTATCAACATATGTAAACTGTAAATTATTTGAGTAAAAATGTTGTTTCGTGACTATTTACATTACATACTTAACCGGAACGTAAAACAGAGAAATCTGAACCTCAAAGAGTTAATAGTCACCCATTTTTTCTTTCAATTCTTATATATTCTTCTGAATATGTTAAAATTTCTTCAAATTTAAAACAGTTGAAATCCATGACGATGCCAAAGCTATTATTATTGTTGTTTTTAATAATAATAATAATAATAATAATAATAATAATATTAGTGAATATCGCTCTTTCATACGTTTTCAAGATCTATCAACACGTTTTTTTTTATTCACCCAATACCATTCATATCGTAGCATGTCGTACCCCTATTATTTTCCCATTTTCCTCAGTCATCGTGTAAACGGAGCAACACTACTGACAGCCGCTAAGATGATGTATTGACCTGTAATACTGAAAATCTCGTATAAAGTACATTAAACGTGAAACTGTTATTCCGGTTAATAAGTATAGTAATAATTAACAAGATATGTTTAACAAAGGACATTATATACATAACGAAAACGGGTATAATAATCAATGGGGAGGACCAGAAACTGAGTGAGCGCTCAGGCCAGACGAATGAATGCGGTCATCGCGCTAACTCCTGTATTATTACTAACCAGCACCATCGAAAGTCGAACCCCGGCCCTCATTGTCTTCATTTCGTTTATAGAGAAACGGTGTTAACCATTGATCCATCCTGGACCCTGGTTGGATCAGCCAGGATCCAGGATGGCTCAACAAGATATTTTGGGTTAGGTTAGGCGAGGTTAGGTGAGGTTAGGCTAGGTTATGTTAGGGTTAGGCTAGGTAAGATTAGGTTAGGTTAAGGTAAGTTAGTTTTTGAGAGTATCGTTATAAAATACACCGTCCACGAAATGGATTCGTTGAAACTTAAAGCAAAATTATATGAAGGCTAAAGATGTTTTGACTCTTACACGCGGCTGTTAATATCATTTAACTGCTTTTTATCTTTTAATTGTTTTACATCGGTGAGGTTTATTTATTTACTGATTCTAATGGAAAAATATTTCATATTTTGTATAGCATTCGTTAATATACTTTGTATTTCTTCACCTTAGATACAGTTTATATAAGGTATTATCACACCATATTATTAATAGATACATTTTTATGAGGTATTATCACCATATTATTAATAGATACAGTTTATATAAGGTATTATCACACCATATTATTAATAGATACAGTTTATATAAGGTATTATCACACCATATTATTAATAGATATTTTTATGAGGTATTATCACACCATATTATTAATAGATACATTTTATAAGGTATTATCACACCATAT